>JAOXNZ010000054.1:3888733-3903680 GCA_028566095.1 Kryptolebias brasiliensis | reverse complement strand
TGTAAACAAGATGAAAGAGTTTCTTTGTCATAAAAAAAGACATCTTGAATTTTTTTTATATTTTCAGTATTTAATGCCAGTGTTAATGTAGTAAACCATGCAAGTCACATTAATCAGGGATCCAATGAAGGAATTCAAACCTTATGCTTGATTATAGCCTGAAGTAAAACTTAAAACATTCAATTAAAAGCCTTCAGGAATCTTTTTTAACAACCTTTAACAAATACAGTTGTGTGAAGTTTGAACATGTCTATCTAAAAAATAAAAATCTGTCATTCAGTATTCATTTTTTGTGCTTTATTATAATAAAAAAGAGCACCTTGATGGCTCAAAAAGCAGACAGAACAAATACTTCTTGTAGTAATAACTACAGACCAACTTGGATGACCGCACACTGCAGGAGCTTCAAATTTCTCAAACCTGTTTGTGAAATCTCTGTAGGAGCCCTGCACTCCATGTTGGGAGCCATGGATAACAGGGTGTCTGAGGAGGTATGGCACACATACAGTAACACAACAATAATTGTGTTTGCATTTGCACACACAGTCTGACCGACTCTGCTCTGTTTCCAGGGAATGAAGGTGTCGTGCACTCACTTCCAGTGCTCGGCTGGGGCTTTCTCCTACCTGAGAGACCACTTCAGCCACAACTTCAGCGTGGATATGAGCCACCAGATTCTTAATCTCAACATCAACCTTATGCTGGTAGGTAATGCATAACACATCCAGGTAAATACAAAGAAATGTCTTATTAACCTGTGTTTTTCTCCCAGGGCCAGGCTCAGGAGTGTCTCCTGGAGAAGTCAATGCTGGATAACCGGAAGAGTTTTCTGGTTGCCCGCATCAGTGCTCAGGTTTATAGTTTATTATTAAGTATACATTTAACTGTATTGTAGTGATCATTAATGAGGATTTTTAAAAGCTGATAAGTGTAGCTGTGCTGCTGCAGGTGGTGGATTATTATAAAGAGGCTTGCAGGGCTCTGGAGAACTCGGAGACAGCCTCTATGCTGGGAAAGATCCAAAAAGACTGGAAGAAACTGGTTCAGATGAAGATCTACTACTTTGCTTCTATTGCACATGTGAGTATTAGGAGTGAGTTTTGATTGCATGTGTAACGCTATTCGTTTGTGTACTTGTATTTAAAGTGTTAGCTGAGCAAAATGTTCCAGCCCTGTTTTGTTTTTTTTTTCCCCTTAACAGCTTCACATGGGAAAACAGGCAGAGGAGCAGCAGAAGTATGGAGAACGGGTAAAAGCAAACTTTAGAGTCATTTTGTTTTCAGTAATTATCAACACTTGCTTTAGTTTTCATATGGTGAATAATTGCCAGAAGGGATAAATGTCCATCCATGATTTTTTTGTATTATAGATCAAGAGCCTTGGAAAATTGCAAAATTTATTTTTAATTTTAAATACCATGTTTATAATAGTAAACTGGTGGATGGATCATTTAAATGACAGAAATGTTCTGTCTCCCACAGTTGGCTTATCTGCAGAGCTCTTTGGACAAACTCAGTGAAGCAATCAAGCTAGCTAAGGTAAAGCACTTCTCACGCATTCTGGTGGCACACCGCAACTTGTCTGGAAGTTTTTCTTTTCTCTGTTTCCCAAACTGAACTCTGTTTTGTCCTGGTCCAATCAGGGTCAACCTGACAGTGTGCAAGAGGCCTTGAGATTCACCATGGATGTTATCGGTGGAAAGTGAGCAACGAGTCTCATAAAGATGACATTTTAATGTTGTTTCTCTGGAGTTTTTTTTTCTTTTTTTAAATTTTTGATAAAACTAGAGATATTTGTGTGATATTTTAAATATCTTTCAACCTTAAGGTTTAATTCTGCCAAAAAGGACAATGACTTCATTTATCATGAGACAGTTCCCACTCTGGAGACTCTCGCCTCAGTCAAAGGTAACAGAAGTGTTTTATGTTTCTGCGTTCAGTTGGGGTATGTCTGCATGCAAAGCTATTTTTGCATTTCTTTTAAATGTATTTTGAATATCCACATGCCTTGTGGTATGAATAGAATGCTTTGTGTTGTGTTGCTTTTAACTTTCTGTAGCAGTGTTTTTGTGTGTGTGTGACTCAACTCGTTGAATAACATTAAAATCCCGGACATTTATATCTGTTTACTGATACAGATGGTTTCATTCTTGATCTGGCAGTAATTTGCTTCACATTCATCTTTAAAAGCCAAATAATGTGCCGTAATGTTCAAAAATGCCAATCTGAAGTTACATTAATGAATTATTCACTTTGGCTGAAGAGTTAAAAAGTTTAGCAATTCTGAATTAGTTTTTATGAAATTATATATCTGTCATTAGCAGCTTCCTAAAGCTTAAATTAATATATTTATGTAACAGTCCTCATTTCAAACATATTGAGTATAATCTTTTAGAAGCAGGAAACAATGAATTTTTACCTTTTTAAACTATACAGGTAAAAAGATATTGCTACAGTCAACACTGTTTAATTTCTTTTAGCACTTTGCACAAATTTTTTTCTGATGTTATTGAGCTGCTTAAAATCCAAATTCTCAGGTCAAACTAAATCTGTGTGCAGTTTAGTAAATACAAATTACAGATGTTAAGATGTTTAGTTTGCATGCAGTAAATCATAAGGTCTCCTGTTTTTAATGTAGTTTATTTTTTAAGCTCAAAGTTAAATTGTTTCTGTGTCGGTAAAGCTGTTATGTGCCTTTTGTAGGTGCTCCACTGGTGAAAGCTCTGCCTGTCAATCCCACCGACCCCAGCGTTACTGGACCAGACCTTTTTGCAAAACTGGTGCCCATGGCTGCCCACGAAGCCTCTTCTCTGTACAGGTGAGCTCTGTCAGTGGATGATTAAAATAATGTGAAACAAAAGGTTTAGTGAGCTTTTCCTGCATTTGGAAACTTTAATCATGTCTGTTTGCACCAGTGAGGAGAAAGCCAAGCTGCTGAGAGATGTCATGGCCAAAATCGACAGCAAGAACGAAACTCTAGAGTGAGTTTACGAGTCTGTGTTGGAGGTTTGAGTCTGTAAAATCTCCACACATTGTGATCTGTGCTTACTGTATATAGTGCAATTCTGCAAAAAGGATTTTTGGATATTGCAAAAATGCAAAGTTCAGTACTGATGGGGATATATTTTAGCATTTAAGATTGTGTTTGATTGTCATGTGACTGGTTTCACCTCCTCCTGCAGGCAGTTTATGGATTCTTTGGGCTTGGAGCCAGAGTCTGTTGACAACCTGGACATGTACAACCACATACCACCAGTTCTGATGGAGAAGTGTGCTGCGCTCAGCGTCCGACCAGACACCGTCAAGAGCCTCATTCAGTCTATGCAGGGTTTGTAGAAACAGCTTCAGTTTTATTATAGGTGGAAAGTGAAGATGAAGAATAACATATAATCATAAATTCTTATTTACAGCTTCTCAAACTCAGCAGAGTTGATAAACTCATGCCTTTGTTTTTGGATAAAGCCAAATAAATAAAATAAAATAAACGCCCTAACCTAGATGATCGAGAAGCTACACCAGTATTTTGGCATAAATATTTAAGATTCAATAATATAAATGCCTCCTTGACAGTTTTATGAGTTATTGCTTTAAGTATAATGTCTCATATTATTACTTCATGACTCGTATACTTTTTTAACTTTCATTAAATTTAAAACATGTTTAATATTTGAAGATTTCTCAGAATCTGCACTGAGTCTATGGAAGAAGTAATCCTACGACAGTCTCAGTTTGTTCTGTACCCGTGTAATGTTCGTGTATAAACTTCAGATCCTTGTTTTTGCAGTTCTCTCAGGAGTCTTCACTGATGTGGAGTCTTCACTGAAGGAGATCCGAGATGTCCTAGAGGAGGATGAAGCTGCAGAGCGGGTTTGTGGCCCCGCTGCAGCTGAGATGCACCCAACAGCACCGAGCCAGGCTCTGGCTGAGATCCGCAGGGACCTAGAGAAGTACATCGAGGTCCACGAGAAGGCCAGTTTCACCAACACTGAGCTCCACAGGGCTATGAACCTTCACATCAGCAATCTGCGCCTGCTTGGGGGGCCACTGGAAACTCTGAGAGAGGCCCTGCCAAGGCCTCAGCTTAGTGAAGGTGTGTTTGATCACGCCAGTATGTATCTACCTAAACCAGCATTGTTTGTTTTAAATTTTAAATGGATGATGGTTTTCAAGTATGACATAAGTTTAAAAAAAAACAAATTTCTGCTCATAAGAGGCTGACAAAGTTTAAATTATTTTCATTCCCAGATTTTCTTACTAATTCAAACATTTATTTCTTTTTCTTCATGATTGTCAAAAAAAACAACAAATCTCTGGTTTATTTCCCCTTAGCTCAAGGGGTGCTGTCAGATTGTCAGACTAAAGCTTCGGTACTCTAAAGTTATACAGGTGAAAAAAAGCTGCACCTGTTTTTGTTTAAAATTGTTGATTATCTCAATAGTTTTATTTTCCATTTAGAATTAATGCTTAATGAAAGGACAGGAAATTATGTGTTTTTATGGGAAAACCACTTTCTGCTACAGTGTGTGGTGGTGTGTGCAATTAGTATGTATGTAGCCAACAGTATGACTGCAGTGATTCTGATAAAACGTAAACACTTCAGACTCCGAATGTAACTTTGAGAGTAGACTTTTAATGTAACGTGTGTTTTTGCAGAGGAAATGGCAGGACTGCAGCGTATGAAGCGGATCCTGGGAAAAGTTCAGGAGATGAGGGAACAGAGAAGCTCTTTGGAAAAACAGCTTCGTGATCTCATCCAGCAGGACGACATCACTTCTACTCTTGTCACCACAGAAAGAGCAGATATGAAGGTACTTTATTGCTTAATTTTTGTTAAGTGCTTATGGGTATTCTTCAAAAACTTACAAGAAAATGGGAACTAAACAGATTTTAAGAAAAACTTGTCAGTCTTGTAAATAATTTGCTTCATATTTAAGATATTTAACCATGTCCTTCCAGCGTATATTTGAGGAGCAGCTGAAGAAATATGAGCAAGTGAAGGTCTATATTGACCAGAACCTTACAGCACAGGAGAACATCTTAAAAGCCCTGACCGAGGCGAACGTTCAGTATGCCTCTGTACGTAAGGGCCTGAACCAGACCGAGCAACAGTGGAACAGTACAGTACAAGGACTGGTGGGTTCTTATGAAGCCTATGAAGACCTGATGAAGAAATCACAGGAAGGAAAAGAGTTCTATGATGACCTGGAGACCAAAGCATCACGTCTGCTGGAGAGAGCAAAGACCCTGTGCCAGACCAGGGCAGAGGAGAGGAAGCCCATGCTAGAAAAGTAAGAATACATTTGAACATTGAGATTTTATTTTGGGATTTTGCACCAAACCTATATCTTAAGACATAATAAGTACTTAAAATGTGATTTGCTTTTTTTTTTTTTTTAATGTACATTTAAATTTGATCCCGCTGTCTTTTAAAAATCCACCTTTTATGCAGAGAGACCCAGAATAAACCCCCGGCGCGGCCTACAGCAGCTAAGCCCTCCCTGAAGCCAAGGGTTTCTGATGTCGACTCTTCCAGCATAGAAGATCCAGAGTTGGCTCAGCTTAGTGCAGCCATCTTGGCGTTAGGAGGTGACTTGCCTGAAGACCTCCGCAGTCTCCCACCTGATATTCCCTCCCTCCCTGCTGGTCGTCAGCCTGGTCCTGAAGCCTTCATGCCTCCTGGTGCTAAACTTGGTGGCAGCTCCTCCCTGCCTTGGCCTGGTGCTCCAGCTGCTGCTCTTCCTCACTTTCCTGCCAACCTGCCACCTCCAGAGCTCCTAGCAAGGATTGCTCAGTTTCCTACTCCAGGGCCTGTAGCAACACAAGGACCCCTGCCACACATGCCCCACCCTCAAATGACTCCACAGAGGCCTCCACAAATGCCCCCCCAGCCAGTTGTGTCTGGTTATCGGCCACCCCCTCCTCAAGCTCCCCAACCAGGCCTTGTTGCCCCTGTCCCAGTCCGCCCCTCGACCACAACTGTGGACAGCATTCAGGCTCCTATTGCTAGCTACACCCCCTCACCACACCACCCTGCCCCACCTGCAGGCTCAGCTGGCTACACAGTACCACAGATTGGACCATACCCTCACATGATGCCACAACCAGGAGCTCCCATTCAAAGCCGGGGCCAGACTCCTGCATCCCAACCACAACAGCGGACACTTCCACAGCAGTACCCCCAACCCATTGGGCAACCTCTCCCTCAGGGGTACCAGCCTGGACCAAGGCTCCCTGGTCCTCTTGTTCAGCCACAACAAGTTTACTCTCATGGATATATTCCCCCTCAGCCTGGTGTTCCTCCTCAGTACCAGCAAGCATTTCCCGGTCAGCTTCATCCACATCAACAAAATGGTTTCCCACCACAGTCTCAGATACCACAAGGCTATCAGACACCACAGAACTATGTACCCCAACAGCCCCCTCACTTGATGCCAGGCTCCATGCCGAGGCCACCCCAAACTGCACATCCACCAACACCTGCATCTTCTCAACCAGGGCCCCGCGTTTCTACTCCATATTTGCCCTATCCCAACCAACAGGTGCCCCCTCGACTCCCCCACCAACAGATGGTGCCACAGCAGCAACAAACCCCAATCAGTCCAAGTGCCCAGCAAATTTTGCCTCACAGACAAATGCAAATGCCAGGTGCTCACAGAGCACAGCTGCCCCCTCCAGTGTCACTTAACTACATTCCTCCATCTAGCCAGCCCACCCCTCCTACCATGCACCCTCAGATACCCCCTGGCTCACAAACTCACATGGTTTCTGGTCCTCAGGCCCACCTGCCCAGAGGGCTTGTGCCTCAAATGCCTCAGGGTGCACTAACTGCACAGCATCAACCCATACCTGGCCAACCTCCCATACCAAATATCCAACAGCAGCCCCTTCAGATTTCCAGCCAATCTCAGTCTCACCTTGCTCATTCTGGGGGAGTATGTTACCCTGGTGGAGCTCCAGTGCTGCCACAACAGCCTTTGGCACCCCAGCCAGCAGCTTCTCTTCCTATGACCCATTCACAACCTTCTACTATGTATCCTTCTGCTCTAGGGACTAACGTACCTCCAGGTACCCCCCAACAACCCAGTGTTGTGGGCCCGCATACCCCCCCAGTTCCACACATGATTCTGCCCTCTCCTGGAGGCCCTGCAGCAGTACAACCAACCAACACTATCCCTCCTTCTCCATCCCCATCTCCTGGTCCTGCCTCTTTAGGTTTGAATCCCCAGCAGAGGCCAACACCAGCCCCTACTCCTGGAAGCTCAGCCCCACCCACTCTTCCCTCTCCCTCTGCTGTTTCTCCCTCAACATCGCTGTTTCAACGGGAGAACTCAAGCACAGATGATCTCCTTTCCTCCAGTCCAGAGAGCCAACCTGGAGGCACCAAAGCCCCCACAAACGTCCTCCAACCCACTAAAGCCGACCCTCAGGATGGGGAGCGACGGAGGAAGAACTCCCAAGGAGTTCTTCTTATCCATGGTGATCCATACCAAGCGCCAGAATGTGTTGCTCGTCTTCACGGTGAGCTAGAACGTTACAGAGCCCAAGTAGATACCCTGGAGCACCCCTCAGAAAGTGAGGGGGGGCTGTCAGTGCTGGATGCCCGTTTTAAAGAGCTGCAGGACCAACAAGAGAAGGATGCCCGCCAGCTCTCTATAGCTATTGCCCGTTGCTACACCATGAAGAACCGCCACCAGGATGTCATGCCTTATGACTTAAACCGTGTGGTGCTGCAGTCAGGAAAAGATGACTACATTAATGCTAGCTATGTGGAGGACTTGTCACCGTACTGCCCTCGCCTTATTGCCACACAGGCTCCGCTCACCGGCACAGCAGCAGACTTCTGGCTGATGGTGTATGAGCAGAAGGTGTCGCTGATAGTCATGCTCGTTTCAGAGCAGGAGCTGGAAAAGGTAATAAGTTTGATCTAAAAAAGCCACTGTTGTCATTGTAATTTTTTATTTTTTTTTAAAGTGTTGTCATTTGTGTCTGATGCCTCCCAGGGAAAGGTTCTGCGATACTTCCCAACAGAGCGTGGTCAGCAGCTCTCTCAGGGACCAATCACACTCAGCCTAACCACACAGAAGATAATGCCGACACATGTGGAGCACATGATCAGTCTACAGTACCGTGACCAAAGCCTGAAGCGTACTGTCGTTCACCTCCAGTTTACTTCCTGGCCAGAGCTGTAGGTCCCCTGGTTTTATGAAATCACAAAACTATTTTTTTGTGTTTGGTTCTGAATTTTCTTTTTTTCTGTCTCATTAGGGGTCTTCCTGACAGCAAGAACAACCTGCTGCGATTTATCCAGGAGGTTCATGGACACTACCTCCACCAGAGGCCCTTACATACACCTGTTGTGGTGCACTGCAGGTCAGTGCATTTATGCAATTCCATCAAATTATAGTTATCTTCTGTCTTTTCCAGAACAAAGACTGTAAGCAAATAATTATGACTTGTTTACTTCTGGTTCTTGCCCTTGATTATTACAGGAGGTAAAAAGGATTTTTTTTCTTTTTGTGCTAGCACTCTAGTTGTCAGACCAGTTGCTCACCAGCCTGTATACTTTCTATCTCAGCTCTGGAGTTGGACGCACCGGTGCCTTCTGTCTGCTCTATGCAGCCCTGCAGGAGCTGGAGGCAGGAAATGGCATCCCAGACCTTCCACTGTTGGTGAAGAAAATGAGACAACAGAGAAAGAACATGCTGCAGGAGAAGGTCAGATACACACTGATGTCTCAAGTTGGGTTTGGATTTGATTTAGGCAGAAATATAAAAGGAATTCCAAGAAGTAAAAAAACCTGTAGAATTAGCATGCGCTTGGTTTATGATCAGATCAGATTGAACAAAGGATGAATATGTTTTATGAAATTTCCTGGATGTTTGTGTTCCTGTTGCGTTTGACATTTTATTACTTATTGCCTATACTGACTGCTGCGTACCAAGAATTACTTAACAAAAATAATAATAATACCAATAATACAGATACACATTTAAAACTTGATTATACATGGCAAATATGCTAAATGACTTTAGAACACTAAACCTTTTAATGAGTAGATTTAAGGACTTGAGAAGTTAAAATAAATGTTATTTCTGTGTGTCTCCAGCTCCACCTGAAGTTCTGTTATGAGGCCGTGTTAAAGCACGCTGAGCAGGTCCTTCAGCGCCACGGCATCACCACCGCCACCTACAGCAAGAACACCAACTCTGCAGCCACTAAGGTTAGACTCTTTTGGCTTTGTCAACATTTAGATTGTAAACTGACTTAAAACTGTAGTTTAAGAGCTTCTCTGCCCTCAGGGTCTTGTAATGAATATTGTGCCTGTTCTAGACTAATGTATGTATACGTTATTAATCTGTTCACAAGATTCTCAGTTGGACTTTAAAGAAGAAAATGACTATAACAATCAAAAGTTAAAGGTGTCAGTTTTAATAAAATAAAGCAAAGCGCTTACATTTTTTCTTATTGACTTTATTACATTTTTCTAGATTGTTAGAAATTGTACAAACTGGTTAATAACTGAATGGATGTTTTTCTGACAGAAAACATCCATTTTATTCCCCTTCATTGTGACAGAAGAGAAAAAGAAGTATTTGTATTACATCTTAATTTGAATACCCACCCCCTTTTTGGTTTAAGTTTATTAAATCTTTTTTTTTTCAACTCCTCACTCTAATTCTTTTTCTTTGACCTTGATGTTGTATCTTCTCACATTTTGCACATCTGAATGTTTCAAAGGAATTCTGCCAGTTTTGGTCAAATGAGGTACCGATTTTATTATCAATAGATCAGCAGCAGTAGTAGATGGATACAGCTTCACTTTACTGCATCTTTTTAGGATGTATTTTAACATTTCTCTCCTAACTGAACTTCCTCTGCAGCCTTACTCAAGACAAGAGTCCCAGCAGGACATCGTCCTCGGCGGGGACATGCCCATCAGCTCCATTCAGGCCACCATTGCCAAGCTCAGCATCCGGCCACCCAGCGCTACAGACCCTGCTATGGAGGCTGGCGCCCCGTGTGGCCCGGAGGAGCAGGTTGGAACCATCTTATCAAGCCTTGACTCGATGGGTGATCTGCAGTTGTTCCAGGACCCCTGCCCCCCTACAGATTCCCAGCCTTCGTCCTCCTTCAGCCCACCTCTCACCTCACCTCCACACTCTCCTCCACCGCCCAACGGCCTTGATGGTTTCTCCCCATCTACTCCACCAGCTCCAGAGGCTGCACCCTGCATCAGCCCACCGCCTGCTTTCACGACACCGTCTGCTTCCTCCCTGGACCTTCTGGCCTCTCTGACACCTGAGGCTTTCTCTTTGGAAGGAGGAGGTCGAGGGAAACAGCGTGTCACCAAGCAGAGCTTTCTGCAGCCAGCAGAGGGACAGGGGCTCCACTCAACCCAAGGTGACGATGGCAACGACCCCCTCAGCAGCCTAGACCCCCTTTGGAGCCTCGGCAAGCACTGAGACAAGTCCACAGGTCGGCCTTCTCTCTTTTTGCCACCAGGTGTCAGTAAAGACCTGTAGCTTTTTCTAACCCTAGAAATTCTGGAGAGCTTTGGAGACACTTTAATGGTGATTACCAAGATGTGCCTATTGGCCAACGGTGACGGTGTGATCTCTGAAACAGTAACACAAAACACCCTTTTTTTTTTTTTTTTTTTGTTTAAACACAGGTGGCTTCTGGGACCACATCACTATGCACTTGTCTCTATCCCCTCATTTCCTGTCACTCTTTGCTGCTTTTCCTTTCTTTTTATGTTTTGGGTAGACGTGCACTTCAAACCCCCCAAAAGAAAAAGTCCAAGTATGCACTCCATTTTCACAATCCCTGTCTGACATGAGCAGAAAAGCATCGCAAAACTGTGATGACGTTTAGCTGCATTGATTTAATGACTGGAGTAATTGATGCTTGATGCTTTAGGGAGTCATTTTTAAGAACAGGACATCCCCAAGTCTGTTCGTATAGACAAGTCATTATTGTAATACAGAATAGCAGAATAGATTTGTTACAGAATAACAAATCGGCATGTTTTTAAAGGTTGATTTAATTTTCTTTCTCTGTAATACTGTAAATATATTGACTGAAGAAAGGCTGTTCCTAAAATTGTTCCTCTAGCAAAGAATCACTAATCATACATCACTGTAAAAATATTGAATAAATCCAGTAGACAGAAAGCTGTTGTATCAAAGCTTCTTTATTTGAAAATTAGTACAAAGTTTTTGTTACAAAATGGTAAATAAGTTACCTCTGTTATGATAGCCTGCAGAGAAAAGGAGGGGGCTCAAGTTTAGTTTCAGTTCAGACAACAGTCTAAATTTGGCAGAAATGAAATGATTCAGACTGGTTTCTACTTTAAACCGTCGTAGGACCAAACGCCGTGAACCGATTTCTGCTGTTTGTGGTGATGATGCTGTTACAGGAAATGATTCCTCCTCTGCTCAGAGGACACAAAAAGAGTGAAGCTGATATGGAGAGACAGAGAATGCAACAACAAGCAGGTCTTCTTTAAATTAGGAAAAACGTCATAACCTGAAGAGGTGCTGCTAGATAGGTTTTTTAAAATGAACCAAAACATTCATAAGAAGCTAAAACTGAACTGAAACCTTCACACCAACCCTCCTTTTAGGAAATAGTTAAGACATTTTGGAAAATACATGTTGACTTTCATTTTTTTCTTGACAATATAACCTTTGAAAACAAGCAGGTCACTAAAGGTACAATTTATATCTGCACAGGATTCCCATGAAGTCTTGAAGTATGGAAAAAGAACAGATTTCCGGAGAAAATCAAATGCAAATTTGCCATTTGTTGTATATTCTGCAACTACTCAGCCAAATGTTACCCTAGAAAAAATGACCAAACATTGATCAAGACATCAATAAATTTGAAATAAGAAAGGTGTAGGAATCCTGTCTGAAAGTCTTGAACTTGTACAATAAAAAAAAAATCTAATTATCAGTAACTTTGTCATCTCTGCTCTGGTGGTTGCTAAGAGCAGTAAAATTACTTTTTAATGTTTTTTTTTTTTAAACTGGTAAGCTTTGCTTTAAAGTTTAAATGCAGATATTGTTTTGCAGTGCAGCCTGAGTGTAATCCTTCAATTATTCACTTAAAAAAAAAAAAGGTCAACGTGTATTTCCTAAAATGTCAAAGTTAAACTTCAACTCAAATTCACATTTATAAACACAAGTTCTAATAAAAAAAACAAAAAACAAACTATACAACTCCAATTTCCAACCTCTAACTACACGACAGAAAACACTTTGAGCACAACGCAGCTACAGAGCCACGAAGGCAACATCACTGGGTTTTGTGGGACGCAGCTTCAGTGGGTGTTTGCTTGTTCAAAATTCAAATGTAAATAAAGTTAAATTGTCATAGTCTTGCAATAATCCAGTTGCTTGTGAGCTGTATGTAAACATGCTGGCTGCGTCCCAGAGGAACCAGTTCTGTTGTGGACGTGCTCGTGTCTCAGCGATGTGGTTTTAGATAAATCCACCTCTCCTGTGTGGAAGCTGATGTTAGCAAAAGTGCATTTTAAATGTGAGCATATTATTACTCAGAAAGGTGCACTGAAGTAATGCGATGTGATGCCATTCTGTGAAGAATTTAGTTGCTGATCTTTCAACATGAGACCCTCTGAGTTGACATTCAGTAAATGCACAAAAAGTAGATTATTTTTTATTTTAAAGATAAAATACATTCCAGATATTCTTGGCATGGTTTAGGGAAAGTCTGAAATACAGAGGATTACATTCTCCTAAAGTAAAGAGACTGGACACAAGAAAATGGGATTTAATGTCCCATATTTTATCAGTGCCTTTATTACCTAATCGGGTAAATTAATGTTTTTGGAATTTGTGTAACAATTTATCCATTTCTGTAGTTATCTGGAAATCTTTATAGTGCAGAATCAGATTAGATATCATTTTTAATTGAAACAGAATAACTTAAATATTTCTACATATAAAATTTCCTTTAACAAGATCAGAACTGTACAAAAAAGGAACAAACTGGAGAAATTGTAAACTCTGATGCTAATTCCTAAACTTAGACAACAATGTGAAAATAGCATTAGAAATATAAAATTTAATTCTGCTGCTTTTATAGCATAAGGAAGACCTAGACTATATTCAATGGTTTTACCTGATTTGTAGAAATGAGAAAACTAAAAATTAAAAGATTAATTATTTGACCTTTTTGGTCCGGTCGATATGTGAATCTAAATATTAAAAAAAAAAAAAAAAAGGAAAGTCACAAATTTGAAGTATTTCAACTTTTAACATAATTTTTTGCTCAATTTTAAATATCAACTCCATCAAAGTGAAACATAAATCTGGTTTTAAAATTACTCATTGCAAAGTATGAAATGAAAGTTGATCCTGAACTATAATAAGAGAGTTTACTCCAGTAGTTTTCCAGATATACTGAATGCAATTCTGAAATGTGGGTCCACACTCAATGTAAACAAAGCATCCTGCCGAATCCACCAAATTTGAGTCATGAGATTGACCTACATTAGGCTGGCTGTAGTCTGTGCAGGTAAACAAATATGGAGGAATCAGACAAGCAGAGAATCCCTAAAAATAGTTTAGATGGAATTATAAGAGTGACTCTGCTGCTAAACGCTAAAGAAAAGAGGTGGAGAAAAACAACAACAATAAATCTGGGGCATCAAGCAGGCCGGTGTGGTGCAATAAAAATATGTCGGCATTCAAATACGTGACTTTTGCAAAACCTCTTCTAGACCAGTAAATTTAACATTTCAACCTAACTTTTTATCTGATAACTTCATTCAACAAAGCTGAACATAAATTTGTATCATCGTCGTCTTTACCCAAACAGCTCTTCTATTGACCTCATTTAAGCCACCTCGGCGGTTTCTGTAGGTAAACAAATGCATGTGGTAGTTGGCAGCCAGCCACCAATTTTGTTTACAATTTTTTAATTTATGGACACATTAACCTACATAAAAATGAGATAAAACTGTGTGGATTTTGTTTCTTACTTTATGAATTTATTCTGACCGATCCTCATGACATTGCAATGAGTAATAATAATTTCTGGTTTAATTTTTGTATTTTTAACCTCTAAGGTTATTGCAATTTGATCTATTTTGAAGCCTTTTTCTTCATTTGGAGGAGCTGGGGAACAAGTTCAAAAACTACTACTAAGTTTTTATCAACATGAAAGTGACTAAAAATTTACTTTGGTCCAATTTAGTTCAAGTTGCTTTTTATTGGGGGCAATTATTTTAAATTCTGGATAAAAAAACTGAGTTGCGCCAGTTAAGGTACAGAATGGTTTCTTTTAAAAAAAAACACAGAAGGGCACATTTTCTGGACAAAGGTGAAAATACAGTAATGCCAGTCAATTAGAACTTGTGCACAGCGACATCAGTCGTCTAAAATTCAAGCGATTTTGAGAATGGAGGTAGCCTGATAAAGGAGTCGCATAAAGGGGCCCCCCTGAGAGGTCAAGTTCAAACAAACTCCATATGAACTTTCACCCCTACAGCCCCCAGCTCCAAAAGCAACAAACACTTTCCAGCGAAACAGTAAAAATAGCCAGTTCGAAACGCCGCCGAACACCCTCCTACATTTCCTCTCTGTATGATATTTACATTTAAAAGCTGGGATTAGTCATCGAAAAACAAAAAAACAACTTTTACTCAAAGATATCACTAATAAATAGTAGATTTTTTTTACATATAAAAACATCCCCCACTGGAGGTTTACTATATACATCAGCAGTTCTCCCTCACACAGTTCACAAATCAATTTTCATTCTCAGCAGTTTTTTGCCTTAAAAAAAAAAAAAAAAAAGTCCAAATTATTCAGTTTCCATTCATACACACACACACACAACTGCTCAGTTACTCCCAACAGGCTTTAGAGTTGTCATGTTAACTGTGTTGTTGCACTTCACTGTTGAGTCAACAGCACAGT
>JAOXNZ010000054.1:3829420-3866101 GCA_028566095.1 Kryptolebias brasiliensis | reverse complement strand
ATAGAATGGCTCACTGATTGAATACAATAGAAACAATGATTAATTAACAGATAAACGCCACTTTGACCCATTGATTTTGTCATAGTTTAACCTGGTAAAGTCATTAAACATTGTTTTTGTAAATAATTACAAAACATGTCATGAGATATTGAATATTTTTTCACTTAAGTTTGGAAAAGAGTAGATTAACAACCCATAAAAAACTAAGAAATAAAAACTTACAATAAATAATAAAGAAAAGTTAGACTTGAATGGAAACCGAAGACACAACAAGGCAATTAGAGTACAGATTTTATCTATAAATTACTTTCTTGGATATTTTGTGTAAACATTCTTATTATGTTCAACACTGTTGAAAGTGCCTTCCTAAAATGTCTCAAGAGCTCTTGTGAAATCCTGAAGATGTGTTTTTAATATGAAAACAAATGATATCCCAAAACTGCAGCTGTCTATTACATTGCTCAATAACTTTCTTAACAAACAAAAAAAGGGTGGTTTGCACATATTTAACAAGCAAATATTATTTCAAAAAGTCATGTTTTCAAAGTGTAATGTTCTTAAACAAATGCAACACAAACTGTATCCAGGGGTACTTTCTACTCCTATTTTCCCTCAACTTATCAAGGCAAAGCTTATTCTACATCTCTATAAACAAAGTCACACATTAGCTCTGTCTTTGACACCAAATGAGTTGCATATTCTATGCAGTAGCACACGCTGCTGACTAAAAACAGTGTTTTTCCTTTAGAGCAGCTTGTATCGCCGTCACGTGCTAGACAACACACAACTCATTCAAAGGCCCAAAAGGTGTGGGCACATTCCCAACTGAAGCAAACATCCCACTTAAACTAATCATGCCTGGAGAAAAAAAAACAGCTTGTTCATTCCTAATTTTCCTGGAAGACAGCGTGTATTTCCATGTGGGTAGGAAGGCAGAAAGTGAAAAGTAGGCCAACGTTTTAAAGTCTTATTGACATGCACAAGTAAAAACATACTTGTGTTAAAGTGAGCCATACATCTGCAGAAAATGTATTTTTATTCCTGTTTATTGTTGGATTGAACAGTGCGTGTGTTTTTTTGACTTTATTGGACAATGCAAACAACCAGAACTCATTGTTCTGAATCGAATCAACCATCAAATTTACACCAAGAAGAATTTAAAACAACATGCATTTTATTTTACAACATGAAGCCTTGAAACCCTGCTGAACACAGCTGTCCTGTTTCCTCATTAGTGATGCTGATGAGTGACTTTGATCATCCTTCATCATCCAGGTCTGCAGCCACAGCAGGCATATTACAAATAATACTAATCCAAACTGCATCATTTCATTATTTATTAATCTGAATATTTTCTTAATAAATCACTTTACAGAGTAGTCTATGAAGTGTTTTTTTTTTCTTTGTAACAACTTGTAAAAATGCATACAGTTTTTACAACAATTAGTCAAATAAATAATAATAATAAAGACCTGAATATGTAAATAAGCTGTATTCAGCAAATGTTTGGCATTTTTATGTGAAATGACACGTCGACTACTTGATTAGAAAAAGCATCGCAGGTTAAAGGGGTTTATTTTTTTAAACCCAGACCTTGCTCACAACCATCACTCTCTGCCTGAGTCCAAACCAAACACTAGTATGTGAACTTGAACTCAAACACTGCGGGAAATCTTTGTCTTGAGGGTGGCTCACCTCGCTTCAAACAAAATCCTCCACTTTGCTTTCCAATATCAACTCAATCTCTGCTCAGTCTCAGCTCTTGTCTCTGTGCTCACTAAGCAAACAAGTTGAGAACTGAACTTCAGTGTTTGTAGGCTTTCCTGTCACACAAATATTCCTGCAGCTAAATCACAGTCAGTTGATTCTAACTAACTCTTTCTTCTTGGCCTCTTGCTGACGTCTGTAAGTGGCACAATTTTACTAGTTAATCATGCCTCAACACATCAGCCACTGTGTCGATCATAAAAGACAGTACCTGCTGATGGGAGACCAGTTTATCTCTCGGGATCCCACCTGTTTACGTCCCTTGAAAGCAGCAGCACTGTTTTTTTTTAGCTTAACCTGTGCCTTGTGGTTGACATAGTGCTCCCTTCTTGATTCAGGCAAAGAGTGCGACTGCTTGGCTTGTCCCCCTGGGAGCAACGGAAACATTCCCTGGGAGGAATTCTCCTCAGGAGTCTCTTGATCTGCTGTTATAAATACACTATACAGTAAACACAGCAACAGAAAGCTCACACAATGGATTTAAAAAAGCCAAAAGACACGTTTGAAGTAGTCTTTTGAGTCTCTGTTTCCGTAGGAGTGTCGAGTCTAAGCCAGGTTTTCGTCCTGCTCACAGTCTGGCCAGGCATTCGTTAAAAAAAAAAAAAAACTCTGAATGAAAGCCTTGATCTCCCTGCAGTCAGTCCAATTCACGAAGTGTAGCAGGGTTACGTGAGTGCAGCTGTAAGGCCTGATTTGGCAAAGGCTCAGCTGCATCTCCGTCAGTAAACTAATCCAAGATTGAGCTGATCGGAAACTCCACAAGCAGGGTACGAGCTCTGTGGCCATCCTCCTACTGCCTCGCTCCTCCTCTGGTCACAGACTTCAGTCTTTCACGCCAGTCACAGGAAGCCCAGACATTCATGCCCTGAGAGAATGGCAAGGTTGACCGAGGCTTTGCAACACAAAAACTTCACAATTAGAGTGGAAAATGAACAGCAGCCAACGGCTAAGTGTTGGTAATCAGCAGCCTCTCAGTCTGGTGAGTTTGGGTTCTCTGCAGCCTTTTTGGCAGGCTCAGTGATTGTTTGGAAAAGCTTTTCTGGTGGGATTTGTTGAACTGGTGTCATACCAGGGGGCAATAAAAAGAACACGTCTACTGAAACACAGTAAACTTAAAATTAAATCTGGAGGGCAGCAGGAAAAGTATCTCAGTCAAAAACACAATATTTTACCAATGTGCTAAGTAAATACTAATATAACAAACAATCTAAATTTTCTCCCATTAGAAGCCAGCACACCTACTTGCAAAAACCTGACGTAACAATAATCCACGTTGCTAGACTAACTTACTTTTTAAAGATCCTGGAGGGACTATATGGCCTAATCAGATGCCTTGCAGACTAAATTACATATATAAAAGGCAGCTGAAAAACTATAAGAAAATAGTGATTGTTTCCATTTTAAAATTAAAACAGTAAACTTCAAAATACATTTGGCTGAATGAGAAATCTCCTACCTCTTTTCAATCCTTCCTAAAATATCCAACCTGAAAGCCCCTCCGGACTTTATAGATTCCAGCGGCATAATCAGCAACTTGATGTATTGTGTAAGGCACTCACTGCACAGCCAAAAGCAATATCTACCAACATTCCAGAGAGCTTCAGACTGCATCCATTCTTTGCAACACAACTGCATCAAAATTCAGCGACATAGTTACATAATTCTGAAGCATGTGCTACTGATCAGCAAAGACTATTAGTTCGGTTGTAAATATAGGAGGCAAGCTCAACTGGAATGAGCTCTATGACTGTCATTTACAAGCAGGGCTGATGGCAGAAGAGGGAAAACTTCTGTCAATCAGTAACCGTGTTGTAATAACTAATGATGCAAAAGAGGGCGACTTCCACGCAGACTACTTCCACGCATGGATTTCTCAATTTCTAACTACATATTTTAATGAAACAAACAAAAGGCCACACTAAATATCTTTCTAATTAATTATGCAGAAATCATCTGCATAATCCTTTTGTTAAACTTCAAAATGGCGTCTCCCATAGTGCATTTAAAACTTTAAGCATATCAAAGCTATCTAAGTGGTGAAGTAAATTTCCCAAGACAAAGAGCCCATGCTGGGACGGTGGGGCTGATGTAACCATGTTGCAACATCACCTCCAAGAAACAAGCCGACAGAGACTTGATGGCAGGCATGTCCAGAGAGCTGCTGGTCTAACTGGTTAGCCCAAACCAGCCACTATATTATCTTTTAAGATTTTATTCCACAAAAAAAAGAGCAAAACAGCAGATCACATAAGACTGAGTCATCCATCAGGGGGTTTCTGCACCTTTACTAGCTTGATAACAACGTTGCAAAAAGAAGCCTCAGGCCAAAACAACTGACACTGAAACAAGAAGGCAAAACTTAGTTCATCAGATAACCTGAATAAAACTTAAATTTATGGCATCTTGTGCAGCTCAACCAATAGGTAGTACTCAAAACAAAAAGAGGTGATGCATTAAAAGCATAAACATCGTTGTCTTGTTATCGTTACCTGAACACAAATAACAAACAAATGTGCGTAGTACATCCTTGTCCTGCCACAACTTATTTCCTGTGTGTTTTACCGTTTCGGAACCTGAACTCGGCTTGTTGAAGCACCAAGCTAAAGGCTAACACTGTTAGCAAACAGCTAGCAACGTTAGCTTCCCCGTGAACATGTGTTCCTGTTAATCAGCGTTTTACTTGAATTGCTTACAGTAAAAAGAAAAAAGAAGTGATAACATAGTCAAAACCTATTTGTTGAGGCTCTTATGAATCTATTAAATATGTTTTTAAAACAGCCCTTGAATAAATCAACACATTCGTTAGCATTGCTTAAGACGTTAGGTGGTTTGTTCAGGGTGTATTAGTACGGTCACCAAATAAAAATGTAGCACAACATAAACAACCAGATAGGTTCTCGTTATTAGGAGAATAAACACCAACCGCTTTCATGCTTTCCACTGAGCTAGAGCTAGAGCTAGAGCTAAAGCTAAAGCAGCTGATGCAAGCGGGTTATTAGCTTCTCTGTTCATACACTTGCCTGGACAAACTTCAGGATTCCGTCAAATATCGCTGTCAGTGTGGGTCCTCGTGGATGAAATGACAACAAGCCGCCCTATTAGTCCTTATTCTGGAAAAACCCGCGCAGGTTAACTCAACAAAAACAACAGATAGAGGCAGAAACAGCGCACGAAAACTCCAACTTGTCAAATCCCAGCGAGACTCCTCCACTTCGACCTCTCACCCCTTCGACAGAGTGGAGCGCGGAGACACAGCGCCCCCTAGAGGACACAACCGGTCACGACACGACATTGTGTTTGAAATGAAAAAATCTACAATAAACTGAAATCTATTGCCAGTTTAATGTCGGGACAAAAGAAAAGACCAAACTCTTGTTGATAAATAAACACTGAACCATGCAGCCTTTTAAAAGTCCTGTCTGTATTTGTGGAAAATTAATAAGTGTCTCACTTTGAAATAATAAAGCATGTATTTGCATCCTAATAAAGTTTAAGAGTCAACATAAAAATGAGTCCAGTTTGTTAAATATTTAATTATGGCTCATTGAATGTCTTGTAATAAAAGCAGAAACCTATGATTACTTCAACTTTAATTTCGTTTTGTTTTTTTTACCAAGGGAAAGCCTTTAAACCTGTTTTTCTTGTTAGCAGAATGACTTGCCATATTTCTGTAAAATGCCTTATTTCAGTCGCTTGTATTGTATCACTTTGATATAAATGTAAAACTGCACGCCCTCCCTCAGCAACATGCCTTAAATTGGTTAAAAATGTTGGATTTTCTGGTGGATTTTAGAGAAAGCTCACACTGTGTGACAAGTTTGTCAAAAGATTTTATTGACTCAGTTGCAAAAAACTAGACTAAGAAATTGCTAAAACTAACGTCACTATCATGATTATAAGCATATAAATATTCATGTTCATGTTATTTTTTGTCAAAGCTTCAAATAGCCACAGGTTGCAGACCCCTGGTATAAACGAACAGGGATAACGAGGCTCCATCACATGAACTGAGTAATCATCACATTTACTTTCAGCACTTTATCCCTCATTTCTTTATACTTTGCTTCTAAGGAGCCAATTTTAATGTCAACAAGTGGCTTAAGGTTCAAACAACTTAGCACAAAACCTATTTTAAATTTGTATTTTTTGTTTTTTTTATTAGCAGCTTATCACAAAGACACAATTTTTTTGTTACATGAATAAAAATTCAAAACATAACAGAGCTTAACAAACATAAAAAGTATTGTTGCACCACCAGTGATTCCCGGAGAGCTGTTAGCTGAAAACATAAGGCGGTGTAATGAGTTACATGTAACTTTTCATTTGCTGTAGATAGATTTGTCCCTTTTCTGACCTCCATTTGTCCAGTTTCCTTCATTTTAATTAAGGATGCACTGCACATCATGCTGAGACACACCAAGTTTTCAGCTGATAGCATGTTTACATATTCTGTTAGCACAAAATGTTTTATTTGTTGAAGTAACCAAATACTGACAACAATACAAGTCTGGAGTCTTTCTTATAAATTAAAAGGCAGGGAGTGATTCAGACATCAGGATGTCAGCTGACAGCATCAGAGTCTCTCCTCCAGAGAAAGTGGGTTTTGTTGACACTTGAAACCAGCTAAATGTTGCGCTTACAGTATGGCAGCAGACCATCCAACAGCCACTGTGACACTGAAACATAGCTGTTACTACGTCTGGATGAGTTGTACCACGAAGGAGTCCGTATGAAGATGTTGAAAGTAAAATTAGAGAACAGCACTGGAGGTTCCTCGGGCAAAAAAGGAGGCTCCTTTATCGTGGACTTTGTACTGAAAGAGTTTTTTCTGGGTGTGCTGCCCATCACCTTGTCTCCTCCTCCAACAGACTTCCACCTGGAAAACAAGGAGCACTACAGTTTGTGATGTTTATCTGATACAAATCTTTATACTGAAATAAAAAGAAATGCTTGTAAAGAAAACACCACCACTTTCTAAGTTCATGAATTTTTCACTCATACATAGGAAAGGAAAACGGAAAACATTAGATGGAAACTAGTTGGAACATTTTGTTAAAAAAAAAACCAAAAAATGTTATTGATCCCAAAGGGAAATTAAATGTTGTTGTAACTCATATTACTCAAGGTTCTTCTTTAATGAGTAGTTGTAGATTCTGATGGCTGTGGGCAGGAAGGAGCTCCTGTAGCGGTCTGTGTTACAGCGAATTTGAAGAAGCCTCCGACTGAAGACACTGTTGTTGTATATTAGTCTCATGAAGAGGATGCTCAAGATTTTCCATAATTTTCTTGATTTTATGTAGAATCCTTCTTTGCACCATCATCTCCAGAGGTTCCACAATAGTCCCAAGAACAGAACCAGCCTTCTTTATCAGGTTGTTGAGCCTTTTTAGGTCCCTGGCTCTGATGCTGCTCCCCCAACAGATGAGGGCAGAAGAGATGACACTCTCAACAACAGACTTATAAAAGATATAAAGCATCTTGCTACAAACAAAGGATCTAAGCTTCCTCAAGAAGTACAGCCTACTCTGTCCCTTCTTGTAGACGGCTTCACTGTTGAGTCTCCAGTCCAGATGAACATTGAGGTATTTATATTCCTCAACCACTTCCTCTTCTTCACCCATGATGGAAATAGGGTTTGACCTGACCCTGTTTCACTTAAATTCTACAATCATCTCCTTTGTTTTGTTCACATTTAAGATGATTGTTTCCACACCATGACACAAAGCGGCCCACCAGATCTCTGTACTCAGCTTCTTTTCCATCTCTGATACACCAAATGACTGCAGAGTCATCTGAGTATTTCTGCAGATGACAGGAGTCTGACTTGTGCTGGAAGTCTGAAGTGTACAGAGTGAAAAGGAATGGTGAGAGTACAGTCCCCTGTGGTGCTCCTGTGCTGCTGACCACCTGGTTAGACACACAATCCTTCAGTCTCACAAACTGTAGTCTGTTTGTCAGGTAGTCATTGATTCAGGCGATTGTTGAGACCTCCACCAGTGTCTGCTGAAGTTTCTGACAAAGCAAATCAGGCTGAATTGTATTAAATGCACTCGAAAAATCAAAGAACATGATCCTCACAGTACTGCCTGCTTTATCCAGATGACGGTGAGTTTGTTGAAGCAGGTGTATGATGGCATCTTCAACTCCAACTCCACGACGATAAACAAACTGCAGGGGGTCCTGACATATGCTTGTTTGCTTACTCAGGTGGGCCAAAAGGAGTCTCTCCAGGACCTTCATGATGTGGGATGTCAACGGGAACAGGTATATAATCATTAATGACTGATGGGTGAGGTTTCTCTGGTACCGGAACAATGCAGGATGTCTTCCACAACACTAGAACCTTCTCTTGGGTCAAGCTAAGGTTGAAGAGGTGCTGTAGAATCCCACAGAGCTGCTCTGCACACACCTGCAGGACTCTGGGGCTGACACTCAAAGTTGTTACTACAACTGTGGAATGTGAGAAAATTAATTTTCCTGAAGTTTTCTAATTGAATATTAACAACATGTTCAGAGTTAACCCTAAAATATAATGTTTGGGGAAAAAATGTTTTTTCTGTTGGTGTGGTTTGGATATAAAGGCTCTGGAAGGAGTTTGTTTCAAGTGCTAATACAGTTGTACCGCTGTGGTAAGACATGAGCAGTGCTTACAGAGCACTACTCTGAGTAAAATAATGTTTTATTTTAATCCAGCAACAAGAGAGTCAATTTATGAAGTTTTGGTTGTGGGTAGTACAGTAGTTGGTTGACCAAAAACACCAACAGTAAAAATAATTGTAAAATCTTTTAAACAATGCAGATTTTGTCGTACAGATGAAATGCGCACTCCTTTTGTTTACGTATTCAGTTTGATGTAGTTTGAAAACATAAAGTACATTTAATTAAAGTAAAAAAAATTGAATTAGTGCCACACCTGTCCATGTATGTCCTTGCAGTAACCCGTGGGAAGACCCTGAACATGAAGAGCGAGGCTACACTGGTGGGACAGGCCCTTCAGGAGCCACTCTGAGCCTTCATCTCCATCCTCCTCCTCGTCCCCATTGCAGCGTACTAGCATCACCATATTCCCCTGTGGTCACGTTTAAAGTTATATAGATATTTTAATCATTCAAATAATCATTTTTGAATAAGAGACAGTTACAGAAGGTCCAACCTGTAGCTGAGAGCAGGCTGTGGCTCTGCAGTAGTGACTGAAGTCCAACACGGCTCCTGTGCCGACCCCTAGACTCAGCAGAACACTGAGGTCGTCCACCAGCAGCACAGGAGGTCCCCACTCCTCTGCTCCTTCCTCACTGCTGCCTGAACCCGTCAGACCGGACCGAACAAACTCATAAAGACTCTGCAGGCCGACGGCAGGATCCCTGAGTAAAGAGAGAAAAGAAATAGGAGAGATGAATAATCAAAAACTACACAGGGGGTAATCTTTACTATATAACAAGAAAAAAACAGTATTATTTGCCTGTACCTGAGGAAGTTCATAGCTTGATTTTCGGTGTTGTTTTCATGTGGAATCAGAATTGAAAGGGACTCCTTCAGTCCTTCAAAAAATATCAGCTGGCCTTTCTCCTTTGCTTGTGTTAAACTGACACCCTGAAACCACACATTTCACACAAAAATGGCAAACAACAATTAGACACCATATTATAGTTTTCAACAACTCAAAATCAAACATTAAACGTGAAACACACACAACAGCAGAAAGGTACTCACCAGTCTTTGACTGACTGCACTGTAGTGGCAAAAGGATTGCACCAGACCCAGAAAACAAACTC
Organism: Kryptolebias brasiliensis; assembly: GCA_028566095.1. Lineage (NCBI taxonomy): Eukaryota > Metazoa > Chordata > Actinopteri > Cyprinodontiformes > Rivulidae > Kryptolebias > Kryptolebias brasiliensis. The sequence continues at coordinate 3,856,562 of JAOXNZ010000054.1, read as the reverse complement.
TGCATCGGGCTAAAAAAGAGATCAGATGTAATGGCTGTTCAGTTATATCCCTAAAATGTTATTAACTTTAACACCTGCTGACAAGTGTAACAACTCACCTCGCAGGTAGAAAGAGAGAAAGTGGTGAATGAGGAAAGAGGCGTCACTCTGTCTGTCAGAAACCAGGATAAATTCTCCCTGGTGTCAGAAACAACGAATATACGTTTTTAATTAAACATATTGAAAAAAACTAAGCTTAATTTAACAGCTAGGCTTGCTGCAAACAAAAACTAACTTAAATATAGTATAGCTAGCACGTAAAACAATGCGGTGCATATTAATAAAGCAAATAGTGATGTTTTAGAGGCGATTTTAGGTTAAAAATGTTGAATTCCTACCTGTGTGAAACTGTCAGGTGAGGCGTTCAGGATGCTGTTGAGCTCTGTAAACATTGTGCTAACCTACCTAGCTAAGCTGACTAATCATAAATAAGTGTTATAAGCAATCAATTATTGCTAAAAAAAATCCATCTAAAAAAATAATATCTAAACACCTGTTTCGTGCATTCGTCAGTAAAAACAGACGGAAATTCTTGTGAATTTAAAATGTAAAAAACTTCCGTTGATGCTAACGCTGCTAAGTGCTAACCGATGGAGTGACGTCAGCTAGCGTGGGGACAAAGATAGGTTTATATGAAAGAGAGGTCCCACTTTAAAACGTATTTCACAATCAAACAAGGGCTTACATAGAAAAAGGTCGATTTTTTTCCTACAACATGAGTAAAAAGCAAACTACATAATGTGTATTTCGCTGGAAAAAAAACTAAACTTGTAGACAAAATTTCATTAAACATGATGTAAAACTATAGATCATCTGTAGATTTTTTCACTGCCACCCAGTCTGTATAATCCATACAATAAAATAATTTTTTGTTAATTTTAGCAACTATGCATTGTGACTTTACAGTAAGGGGCATGTCAGGAAAAACATGTCGGAATATTTTTGCCTTCCCTTACAATAATATCTTCTTTCCCCGACATACCCCTTACAAGGCTTTATTATTATTATTATTGCTTTATCCTGTGATGATTTGTTTTGTTTAAAAATATTTCGGATCAACAGCAGAGTGGTGACATTAAAGTTTTATTGTTATAGACGACCTTTTCCTGCACATGGCGTTTTCTTCGTTATTTGTGCTTTGATTGAGTTTGCGGACAGTGCTCCCTACAGTGCTCCCTACTGGTCAGAAGAGCTATAGCAGCTGAATGAACCTTCAAACAATAAGGCTTTTAAGTCAGCAGATGGCAGTGTGTAGCTCTTAAACAGCTCAAGTATATCAGCTGTAACTGCAATAAATCTTAAAGTTTATCTGGTCTTTATTTTTCTCTCAGGACACATAAAATTCCCAAGTGAAGCTCATTATTCTTTATTGTAGATGTTGATTATAGTCCAATTGGTAATTATTCATTGTGTTTATGCTTAAACCAATAAGCAAAACAAAGCGTTGCTTAGTAATTTTAATGCCAGCTTTTAGCAAAAGTTCACACCTTCTGTAAAGACGAGGACTGGATTTCAAGCTTTGTTTGTTCTCCAACCTCTACTCCAATCAGCTCTTCTAGATTTTCTAAGCACATAAATTTGACTGTTTTTAGCTAAATATCTGCCTGCTGCAGCTGGAAAAAAGATGTGTAAGTCTGGAACTGACAGGTAACAAAGCAAAATAATGAGTTAATAAATGTTTGAGGACTCAGGAAGTCCTGTGAGAAAAAAAAAATACATATGATGGCTGCCTCACTGTGGCCTTTCACATTAAAGAAAACAGTTGACTGGGTCATCTTGTAAAAAGAAAAATATATAAGCCTCTAAAATACACTGTCACTACTGTTCACCTGTATATTACATTCAGACATGTTTTATTCTCATGGTACATATAAGTAGAAGGAAATGTTGAGTAATATGTTGTTAAAACTGAGACTAAAGTGCAGCTAATTTGTCTGCAAGATGAGCTTACAATTAAAAAACAGAGAAAATATCATATGATATCATCTACACAGGCACTAGAGCTTCTAGAGTTTTTATTGTCAAGAACAAACAAGAAAATGACAGAGAGATTTTTTTATATAATGCCATTTATTGCAATAACATGACCTAGACGTGAGAAGGCAGTTGCTTTATGTCAGCATAGAACTTGTGTCCTAAAGTCCTGTGCTTAATGAAACCATCCCGCCCCTTTCTGGTTTTTAAAAGGAGCTGGCTGCTTGTTAAAACAAAAACTTGAGAATGATGTTTGCTTCCTTGTGAAAATGCTCAAAGATTCATAATAATAATAATAATAATAATAATAATAATAATAATAATGATTTGCATTTGAGGTCATGCACGTTATGAGTTGTTGATCAGGATGAACAATACCTTCAGCTGCCTGTGGTAGCATTTATGAGGTTCATGCATTTAAGAATATGAACAAATGACCCATAAAACTGTATGAATTCAGAGACTTGATTAGGAAGAGACAACACCCCCACCTCCGTCCAGATTCTTCATGTTCATGGTGTTATGTTAAAGCACAGAAAGGAAAGTTCATAGTTAGTTGGGTTTTTTTTTCAATTTCAGTTTTAGTTCTTCTCACAAACTCCAACAAAAAGCAACAAGCTCAGTCACAGAGCCACGTCCACGATCAGCTGGGACAGGGACAGGGACAGGGACATGTAAGGGGACTGTTTGTCAGAGGTTGTAGGGGTATGTTGTCTGCGGTTTGGGCTGCTGCGAGCGAGTACTTACTGGGGTGCAGATGGAACAAGGAGGAGAAGGTGGGTACAAATCATCCTCCCACCTTAAAACTCGGCCCCTGGTTCTGCTGGGACCATTACTGACAGTTTTGGAACTTTCCCCGTTTGGGACTCGGGTTTTGGTTTGGGGCGCCCTGTAGAGGTAGACGTCATATTTTGTGGCAGGTCCTCTGGAAGATTTTAACTTGGCCTTTTTGTTGAGGTAGAGCTCCAAGTCAATGGTCACCTTTCAGTGCAGAAAGAGAACAGTTAAGGACATGCAAATATAGAAATAAAATGACAGAAATATTTATTTTATACACGACTGACAGGTGATGGCTGGAGATAGGCACCAGCTCCCTGTGACCCAAAAAGAAGAAGTGGGTAAAGAAAATGGATAGATGGATGGATGACTGACAGGTAAATAATGACATTTTAACCTCAGAGAATCATTTCTGAACATATGAAGTAGATTGATTGATTGATTGGTTGAATAATTTTATTTAAGTGTCATGCACTACATGTGCCCAGCCCACATGGGCTTATAAGACACTCCACAAACAAAACATACAAAACAAAATGACCACATACAAATCACAGACGCTATATAAATACCATTACATCTCTAAATCTTTAAACTCAACCAGGCTAGAGCACTCGTCTTTTTTCCCAAGCTTTACAGACAAAAGTAGCAAAAGTTTCCCTATCATACATCCAACTCAGAATTTTATCCTCAGATAACCAAAATACATCTGCATTACTTCTGTTTATGCATTCAAATAAAGAAAATCTTAAGTGAGAATACAGGGGACAGTAAAGGACAAAATGATACTCGTCCTCCACCACATTAAGGTCACAAAAAACACATACTCTCTGCTCTACAGGGAGACCTTTATACCGACCCACTTCCACTGCCAGAGGTAGACTCCCAGTTCTAATCTGGGCACATAGGGATCATTGTTTTCAGGATAAATTTAATTTTACATAGGGCTCAGTCTGATACTCTTCCTTACACTGAATATAATTTATCAATTTTGTTTTCCTACAGATGTCCTGTTTCCATTGTTTTTTAAAGTCATTAAAAATATATATTTTTCAAAGAATTTTAAATTGCACTGCAGTCTATTCATGAAAATATAGTTTAAATCAGAAATGGCTAACAATATAGCAATTTCCTTTGCCCAGGGATAATTATTTGAGCAATACCATAAAAAAATCTTGGTCAGCCTATCATCTGGCAGCTGAATGAGGCGGTTCCATAAACGAAGCAGCTCCACTCTCTGCTTTATAAGGCAGGGCATCCATCTCATGTCACCTTCTACAGCCAACTTAGCAGTGTACTTGTGAGCACCTAAGAAGCATCTGATAGTTCTATTCTGAAGAGCACTAATCCATTTAGTTTCCTTAAAGCCCCAAACCCCAGCAGCATACCACAAAATAGAGCCAACCATTGAATCAAAAGGTTTTGTGAAAACAGAAAAGCCCAGATCAGGTAAGATCTTTGTTTTAGTCTGTATAGCTCCCAAAGCTTTCCCAGCTGATTCTGATAGGTGTTTAATGATGTAACTGGTTATAATCCTCACTGCTCCTCCTTGTTCATTGTGCTTTTGGTTTTTAAAGCCAATCATTAAACATTAAGTTAATATAATTCAAATTATACCTATTATTAGGTGCCTATTATCAGTCTCTGCTGAAGCAAACTATTGGGACACATCGTTTTCAGTTCTCTGAAGTTGCTGCCATCACACTGTCCTGTTGTGAAACCAGTCTCTCACACACGTAACTGTGAATGGACTGGGAGAACTGGGGAGTCGCTCTGTCCTGAACTGGCAATGAATCCCCAGATTTCCTCCAGATCAGAAGAAAAACGTAAGAGAGTCTGATTAGCAGCCTTCCTTCAAGCCTCATTAGTAAACTAGACAGCGCCAGACTGATTCCTTTAGAATTATGAGGATGTGGGGGTGGTTGAAGAGTTTAAAAAAAAAAAAAAACTCTTTCTCCAGTACCTCTTTCAGTGTCTTCTGGTCTTTTCAATCCTGGCTTCTCAGGCAGGTTTGCGAGGCTCACTGTGTGCTTCTGTGTGTCTGCATGTCAAACTCAAACTAAGAGCCGTTGTGCTTATTTCTGTCTGTGCCTGAATGCACATGTAAGCATTTGAAAATGTAAAACTAATATTGTAGGTTTTGTGTATGTTTAACACACAAGATGGCGTGTGTATGTGCAAGCACTAATATTTGAATCAGCCAATCATGACGTTTACTTCAGGATCCCAACATCATCGTTCCACTCCACCATCAGCCAATCAGCAGCTGCTGCTGAATCACAGCTCCCATCTGGCTCAACTCAGAGCATCAGAGGAAGATATAATCTTCACACGCTTTCAACATTCCTGTTTCTTTTCCTGCTACCTTTTTAGCCCTTATTACCTTTTTATGTGAAGCATAGGCACATTTGGCAAATTAAAAACTAATTAAATTAAAGGCTTAGCATTCCTTGAAGGAATGCATATCACCCGCTGCCTTTCATGACAGTTTTAAACTAAGATTATCTTGTGTTTAGAAAAGACAGAGTTATCGCCATACTTTACAACCTCAGTTGGTGATAATTATTTTTAGATTTGTTATTAGCAAATCATTTCAGGCATGAAATAATGTAAAAATAAACATAAACATTATGCCAGAATAAAAATGACATAAGGACTCGTTTTGGATTATTTGATCATCAACCCCTAACATGAGATCAAATTTGTTGCCAACACAGAAACTAAATCTGACTGGAGTCTTGATGAGGACAGTTGTATGTGATAGGACAGATTAGGGTTGTCTGAAGAGGTCACACAGTGAAACGCTGAGCCTAAAGTGAAGCTAAGCGTCGTTTTTAATTCCCTGATGGTCTACAGCAAATTACTAGATGACAGTGAAGCTGCACAAGTCTTTTAATCTGTTTGGCCTGTCTGTCTGGGAGCGAGTGAGTGAGTGTGTGCCTCTGAAGGCGAAAGGAGCCCGAGGTCGCAGAGTTTGGATTTAAAACTGTAGCTTCAGACTGGGTTTCCATGGCAACGATGCTCTCTGTCTGAGGATGCATAAAATTGCTGCCAGCAGCAGATAAGTGAAAGTGAAAACAAGGGACAAGATGAAGAGAGGGATGCAGAGACGCTGCTTAAAAGCTTAGAGGGCTTGAAAAAAACACTTAGCTCCCCTTCATGTTCTGTCTGTGTCGCTTTTCGACTGTTTTATTGCCTTTAAGGCATCACTTTGAAGGATCAAGTGTAAAGACGTTGAGAATAAAACTTGTCTTTTTAGATAGTCTTCAGACAGGTTAAATGAATGGAAAAAGACAGAGCTTATTCTGAGTGGTTGTTTGCCTTAAAGTATGACCTTAGTATAACTCAGCCAGTTTTACAAATATTGAGCTAAATTTTGGTGTGGTATTAGCTGAGCCTGATCTCCAACTTAAAATCTGAGCACTAATTGACAACATCTGTATTGAAAATTTTGCCAATAACTATCTAAATCAACTCTTGTTTGATTTTTTAGTAAAATATTCCATGAACCATTGGATGGATTCTATTGAAATTTTCAGAAAGTAATCATTAGGGGTACATCTACAATAGATTAACTTTAAGATGGCTGCCACAGCCAGCTGAACATAGAATACACAAACATGGCTTCAGCTCAGCCAGTTTTACAGATATTGATCTAAAACTTGGTGTGGTAGTAGCTGAGCATTATCTCCATCACATACTTTGAACTCAACACATTGGACAACTTCTTTGTTTAAAACTTTGACATTAACTGTTGGACTCAACCTTGTTTGACTGTTATCTCATGAACCACTGGATGGATTTGAATGAAACTCTTGTAAAGTAATTATTCTCTGTTCATCTACAGCTGATGAACTTTTCAAGATGGTTGCCTCCTATAATCAACCTTAGCTTACAGAAAAGTGGCTATACCTCAGATAATTTTACAGATATTGAGCTCAAATCTGGTGTAGTAGTAGCTGAGAGTCATTCACAACACATACTCCAAGCACTAACAGATCATGCACGATATCGTAATATTGTGTGAGATTGTACATAACTTTATCTTCCTTTTTTGAACAAAATATCTAGAACTCCATCACTTCTCGTCATAAGATGATCTCAGGGTAAATCTCTGGCATGAAAGGCTGCTTTTTTTCTCTCTTTTGATAATGCCCACTTGTTGCCATGGAGTCAGCTGGTACTTTTAGCTTCTCTTGTTTCAGTTCAGCGGGCCTTGCTCCAGCGCTGTAATGTGTGTTTGAACGTGTTCAGTCCTGTGCCAGAATGTGTCTCTGTAAGAGTGTGTTAATGCCTGACAGGAATGAAGAGAGTAATAATTGTTGCTGTTGCTGTTTTTGTAGCAAGCCTACTGCTGTTTGCTATTTTGTTTTTCCAAAAAAGTCTTTTATTTTACCTTTTGGGAGGGCTGAAAGCTCCCTCAGTCCTCTGTGTTTTTATCTGAAGAAAGGGAAGGGTACCCAGACCTTCCCCCCACCCTCCATCCATTACCCCTCTGTCCTGGGAAGGATCCAACACAAAGCTGTTGTTTAAGCTGTTACTTTTCCTGTGAACCAAAGGAGGAACTTGACAAAAGGCTGCAGGCCTCATCTGAGACACATTCATAGCTGTTTATCAGGACTCAAAGAACAAGTGTGTGTCTGTGGGAACCAACTTTTAGAATTCAGAGTCCACTTTTAGACCAAAGTGCCAATATTTGTCTGCATGGTTAGAAACAAAAAATAAATATTTGGGATTTGGAAAAGACTTCACTTAAGCTAACATCTCACTGAGCTGCAACTATTGGAGGCCGTGAATGATATTCTCCAGGAGGGCTCCAAAATATCTTGCAGCCCTGTTGCTTGAATTTTCAGCATGTTCAAAAAATCTGTTCAACTAATTTTCTCTCATAATAGTCACAGAGTCATTGCTGGTGTCTCAACCCTGTCTCAAACTCTTCTCGATTTTGTCACGGGAGTCTCTAACCTGAGAGCACTAAAGCTGTATTTTAGCACCTGCATAAGGAGCTCTGTCCCGGTCTAAAAAAACACACCAATGTAAAATAATAATAATAATAATAATTTGCAAATCTTCATTTCAAAAGGTACAAAGGGAGCCAAGGAGGGTATGATATGGGCTGAGGAGGGCAACAAAATAATGTGTACAAAAATGCAGTTTTGCAAATCAAACATACAAATTAGGCCGTGATTTTAAAAACCAGTTATTCTAAATCCAGCCACACGGCTCACTGGTCATTGAGTCGCAAATAATCCAAATTCAGTGAGACTGCAACAAAAAATTGGGCCTGTTTTCTCGTAATTTTGAGTGGCCAACTAATTTCCAATAGTTGCAGTCTAGTGAGATTCTACCTTTAGTAATCTATGAAATCAAACTGTGACTGACTGTAAATAAAAAAGAGAATAAATTGCTATCAAAACTGAGACACAATGGAGACATAATTAAGACATTTTGTGACTAAATTAAGACAAAGAAATGAGCAAGTATTTTGCAGGAATGTCACATGAATGTTGTTACGCATGTCACAAACTAGATGCGATTTGAAGTGAAAATTTGCATGTTTTTTCACAATTGTCTTGACCTGATAACGTATCTGATGATTTGAAATGTTCTGTACAATTTTCTTAACTGACATTCTTCAGCAGTGTGGCTTTGTCTAAACTTGCTTGTTTGCATACAATCTTTTTTACTTTGACTGGAATGACTTGAAACTTGTGCTCCCTCTGTGTCTGTAAACCATAACCTTGTTTCTACAAAAATGTAAATTATCAGTTGCAGTAATCTTTTCATTTTATGCTCTGAAACCATATTAATACAACTGTTTTAGCATATTGTTCATTTTTAACATCCAAACTTAGAAGTCTGCTGCAGATGTAGTTATCATCTCTTTCGGGTAAAACACTGCATGTGCATTTAAAGGTGATTTTATTTGCAAGTTTAAGCATGTCAGCAAGTGTGAGTCCAGCTGGAAACAGAGTAAGCATCTCTGGAGGAAGGAAACATGCAGAAGCAGCAGACTGGTTCTTGGTGTTTGCTGTCATGATTTATGTGTTGCGAGGAAAATTTCTCAAACAGCAGATCCGTCGGAGATGGAAAACCTCACAGTCACATCATCAACTTGCTGATTTTTTTGTTTTCTTCCATATTTCATAAAGACATGAGCAACTTTCCCATTAAATGTTTGCAAAACTTCCTGTTAAGGCCATGGTAATGTACAACTTAATGGTTTTCAGAAGAAAGAAGACTACAAATTAATCCATCAACTAATCTGCAGAGTTCCTCCTATGCTGATCAGTTGAGACAGTTTGTGGAACCCCAGTTTGATAAGTAATGTTTTTGTATTTTTAAAACTCTGGCAGAAAATTACTGTAAACCATAAAATTGATTTTAAGAAAATCTTTTTAAATCAGACCTCTAGATTTCACCTCTCCATGTGAATTATGAGACTTTAAATGGCTCAAAGTAAGCAGACAATAATCCTGAAATCTACACCAAATCTTTTATTTTTAAAGGTTTTCTTTTTTTGTACATGAGAACATATGTTTGGATGTCTGAAGTCACAACAGAACCTTGTTACTTTCTTAGACCTTGTCATCTTTTCCTAAATCTCATTCAGAGTTGTTCACATTTATATAAAATAAATATCTACTAAATCCAACTCAGTAAATTTTTCCAGCACGCCCATCTCTACACCCAGGTTAAATTTAAATCATGCTGCATTAGGCGTACCCTGGAAGCAGGAAGTCACTCTTTTGCTTTAGTTTTTTAACAGCTAAATCTTATTAGATGCTTTAAAACTCAGTTAACCATTAGAAACAATTAATTAGTTTCCAAACTAGGAAATCTGAGTAGTCTTTTTTTCATGTTTTTGTTTTCTTCTAGGCACACTGTGCAAATTCTCATTTGCCTTTTCTCTTTACATAGACTCCAGGACAAATGTTACAAAAAACAAATTTGTAAGCATCGACAGGAACTTAACTCATATAAAGCAACATTACTTACTGTTAACTCTTAAAAACTAGAGAAAAATGACTGGGGTTTGTCAAGTTCATATGTAAATGAAGAATTACAGAATGATGTGACTCATCAGCGACCCGCCAGCAGGTCAGTCTGGATATTGTTTTAATCACACGATAGTTCAACATGTGACTCACGCTGAAATTGTGCCTAAAAATTGATTGGTACCAAATGTTAATGACCAAAACGCAGCTGAGGGAAAAGTACTGCAAGTTTTATGGCCAAGACTGCAAGTTAAATACTTTTTTAGCAGTTTGCTGGGCAGGAATCTGAGCTCAGTTTGTTGTGTGAGCTCTCAGACTTGGTCTTGATGTTTTATTGTAAAGTATAGAGACTTTATGAATTATTTAGGGTCACTTGTGTCTGAATTTATATTTACACAGTAATTTAAAGCTGTAAGACAAATATCCAAAGTTTTTTTTACATTTTTGGGTGAAAACCAGGTTAGAAAATATTATTATATGTATTATTCCATGAGTATATTTAGACAAACATTATTGTAGTTGTAAAATACCTGTTTTCCTTGGCTTTTGACATCATCTGAGATGTTGATTCTTTGGGTTTTTTTTTACTTTGTTATTAAGTCTTTCCTAGTTTTTTTCATTTATGTCTTGTAATTGCTGTTATGTCTTATATAAAAGTTTGCATTTATTAGATATTATCAGTACTCATTGCAATGTCATTAAGACTGGTCAAAATGTTTAATAAAGTAAGAACAAAATCTGCACAACACTTTTCTTATATAAATAATTAAAGTGTCCTTAAAAACAATTTTAAGCTAAATTTGTGAACGACTGCCAGCTACCACGTGTGTTTGTTTACCTTCAGAAAGAACCAAAGTGACTGAATTGGGGTCAACAATGTTGATGTTGATGAAGAAGCCCTTTGGAATTGAGACGGACAACAATTTTGATGTATTTATGTTCAGATTTGTTCAGTAACGTATGATGATAGAGCTACTTTGTTTACATTGAGTGTGGACCCACATTTCAGAACTGCATGTCAATATATCTGGAAAACTACTGGAGTAAAATCTTTCAAACTGCACCGTTTGATATAGTTCAGAGTAACCTTTTTCTGTTGACTTTATGATTTAAGTTTTGAAATTGAAAATTGTCTTTAAAAGTTGTTCTAATAATCTGGAGAAAAAATAAAAGTGATATTAAAAAGAAAGAACTGTAGATGTGGCAATAAAGAACTCAGGATGTATTTAACCCTGATGATGACTGTGTGAGCATGAAAGCGCACGTATGACAGCAAGGACTGAAGAAGCTGCGTTCAAAGCCATGCAGAGACCGTAGGATTTCAGAGGGAGGGAAAAAGCAGGAGACGACACGGAGGAAAACACAGGAACCAGAGAGGTCATTTTAAAAAGGTTTATTTCAACAACTGTCTGAATTTCATTTGTTTATTCTTTGTCTGAAGTTCCAAAAAAGTACAAAAAAAAACAAAAAAACAAGTACATCAAAGGATTAGAAACCACATCAATCAAAACCAAGACACATTGTGTTGCTTCTTTTAAATGAATTCAAGCAAAACAATTTTTTTCCCAATATTTATACATACTCACTGGATTAGTCAGACAAACATCAAAACCTCTCAGTAGCATTATCTTTTTTTTTTCTTTTACAACAACTTTTTACGCACATTTTAAACTTCTGTATGATTTCTTTCTTTTTACAAAATACACCAATGCAGGCAGGGAAGGGGGAGACATGTGTGTGTGTGTGTTTACATATAAGCATGTTCATCTTTTCACAGTATGTGTATGCGCCTCATGTCTGTGTGTGTGTGAATGTGTTCAGGTGAAAAAGAAAAGGACAGCAATGAGAGGGGTGGAGCTTAAAAACAGGGTGGCGTGGTCTGTTGAAGGGTGAGGCAGGTTGGGTGGGGTTACTATCAGCTGGGTGGGGGTGACAGGGACGGTGGTGTACGGTTTTTGGCCGCTTGTGGCAGTGGTGCCGTGTCGGAGACAGTTGCAGACTGAGTTGGTTGGCTGGTTTGTTGGCAGGCTGGTTGGTTGACCGGTTAGGCTCACTGGGCAACGGGTAAACAGAGAGCAGGGAGGGAGTTTACGGGGGTTCCCGTTGCCGGTGCGTTTTGAAGTTTTCTGTGTCGTGTTGTCAGGTTGCTCGGGTTGTTTGGCGTTTTATTTTGATTCACATCATGTTGTTCTGCAGTGAGTTTACCTCCGAGGAGTTCTCCTCGCCAAGGACCTTGTGGTTCTCGTGTTTGGGGGTCAGGGAGTTGTGGATGTTGAGGGCGTCGTCTTCCTTGGGTGGAGCCTTCACCGGGTCCTCCAGCTTGTTCTGGGAATGAGGATCATCCTAAGTATGGGTGGAAGTGGAGGGGGGGGGGGGCATAAAGCACAATTAGAACCACAGCAGCAGAAATCCAACTCATGTTCAGCTGTGACACTGCAGAAGGTCAGAAAATTTGTAAATTTGTAAAACCCAGTCAAGCATGATAGATTCCCTTAAAACAACATAGAGATAAAAAGATAAGAAATATTGAAATCTTTTTGTTAAACATAAAACATTGGTCACCAACATGCAGTCTCATTCATGAAGTTTTGCATTTTCTGTGCAACAAATGTAGCCATAAACATGTATATAATATATATGTAAAATATAAAAAAGCAGTCATTTATTAATCCACCTTTTTTTGTCTAATAAAAGGTTTGAGAAAAGCAATGATAAAACTTGCTTTTGATCTATTAAAGCAGTTCAATAAGTTTCATGCACCAAAATAAATTCATGTTCAGTTATCATGAATCCAATGTATTTTCTTTTTTTTTTATTGGCTCAACTACAAATCTTTTCACTTGTAGTGACTTTAGTTTTTGCAAACTAGTCATTGATTAAGTGCCCCCTGATGCTGTGAACAATGGCTGAGATTAAGTCTGTCTGAACTGCATCAGCTCCACATGCAGATTTTGCACAGGAGACATTTTGAAAGGCCACAGGTGGGAATAATGAAATATTGACAGATGGATGCCATTTAGTTGTCATAGCTTACAGGAATAAATATGGAAACTCTATTGTTAATTTTGTTTTGCTACTTTTTCCCTGGTGAAACAAATTCAAATTCCTAATAAAATAAAAATCATGTATGTAAAAAAAATTGAATGTGAATCAATCAAATCCATCAGCAATAACACTTCACTTTAACCGCCTGCATCTGACACTAAAATGCAATGTGTGGGGCATTTGTCACTGTACTCCATTGGGATATTTTTTGTTACTACCACTGTGTTTTAGTATATTTGAAGACGATATAGTTATTAACCAAAACTTTAATCTATGCATATCATAAGGTGTTGAAGAAAAGTGCTCACAAAGCATATTATGCCTTATACTAAAGTTATTTAAACCTTCGGAAACCACAGACAATCTTTTAAATGCTGCAAACATGGAGCAAAATGTCCACAACAATCAAAATACAGCCATTGTCAGAAAAACGTTTAATGGCAGCCATTTTTGTTGTCTGAATGCTCCACTGTTTGAAAATCTGTTTGAAAATCCCATGCCACCATGCTCATCTGGCATGGTATATATGTCTGGGAAGACACTGAGGTGAGCTACATGAGCGACAGTTACCTCCCCCCCAAGGAAGCACATGCACATCCACATGCAAGACTCACACAATGCACCCCGTAAACAGAAACAATCGCTCATGCAGAACACCTCCTATCTCCACCGTCTTTTAAAATCCCAAAATGAAAACAAATCAACAGTCCACCGTGGCTGATTATCTGTGCGTACCACCGTCATACATACCCAAGCAGCTGCTGGAGGGGAAAAACATTGTGCTTAGTGGTTTCAGTTTAATTCATCTGCATTTAATTAAGGTCAGAGGGGGAAAATTGATTGCAGAGTCCATTCGAGCTCTGTTTTCCAGCCTCTTAGCACCATTAAATTTGCATGGCATCATCGACTTGGCTGCATCGAGGCATCCTGGGGCGTCAGTCTGCGCCTCTTTGTCACAATCACAACCACACTGGAGAGTGCCCACCCATACAGACACACACACACACACACACAGAGTATGGTGAGATATAGATGTTCTCATTCACACGCGCATTAAAATCCAGACCCTGAGGCCTGTGCCATTTGCAAACACTCCCTAAGTGAATGTTTGCATTTGAATTCAATGGCACTTTTAGAAAGGAAGAGCAGTGAAAGAATTTACCCGATGACTGTTGGCCTAGATAGTAACTTCAGGCAGGACGTGTGGGTATGTCACTTCCATGGTTACGGGATAGGGGCCCTCTGTCCTCCCGTCAGCATGAAACTGGAAAATGTTTGTGTTTGTTGGATTTTATTGTTGTTGTGCATGGGTGGAGGGGTGTGGGCAGTGGGTGGAGCACAGAGTCACAAGGACTTTTGTGTGGGAGTAACTTTTGGGAGAGTGGGAACAGAGATAAACAGGGTTCTGATGATGAAGATGACGATGGAGGCACATGGATGGTTTCTGGTGTTCTTTTGTCATAGAGATGTTTTTCACAAGCATTAGAAGATCGACATTTTAATTTTTACACATAGACAATTGTTGCTAAGTTGCTTTAGGATACGTGGTGTTATGAGTCTTATGTTTGTGTGCTTCTCAGAATAAATCTTAACATATAAAAGCTCTAAATATTTAATTTAGTATCAATATCAAGTATATCTCTTAAAATTTGTCCATGCTTCAATATTATGCATAGAGACAGGTGTGGGATATTTCAGTAGAAAGTTATTTGTGGCAGCAAGGTAAGATCTCTCTACTTTGTTTGACCACCACAAAAAGAAAAATGGTGAGGTGACACCAACAAAAAAGTATGTATGTTCAGAAATAGATCAAGTCATATAGAGCAAATGTTAGATATGCAAAAGCTACCTGAGATTCTTAATATTGATGCATGTTGTGTCCTGTTTAACCAAAGTGCTCGAAAAATATTTCTCAGCTAAATATTCATGTCTTGTAATATTCACTGAAGGAGCACATCAAAAAGATTAATCATTTCACATTTCTACATGTTTCTTTGTTAGGGGAACTTGAATTTTTAAAATCAGTTCATGCATTTCTGGACACATAGTGGAAGCACATCTTTTCTTTGAAGTTGAGATCACTGATAAATTAGCTGTAGATGATCATCATTTGTTCTCACTGCATTAAGAACCACAGCAGTAACCTCAAAAAATGTTGCGTTCTTTTACTAAATGCGTAATTTTACTGCAAAACTGTAGTGTTCAGACTTCAGGTCAAGTCTGCTGTGATAAGTCACTGAGAGCCGATTCAGTCGATGAAAATAAAATCCTCTTAAAATTTACAGCCAGCTCTATCTGACCGGTCAATTTACTGTCTGTGCTGAATTTATTCACTATTGACTGAAAACAATTCCATTCTGCCGTTTGCCGGTTGAATTACTCTGAGGAGGAGATTGGGGACAAGACTATCACCATGAATGAAACACAAAGAGTTTTATTACTGCAGGGAAATAACTGCTGTTTATGTCACTGTGCAGAAAAAAAGGGCTCTGTGTTTACTTTCTCAGTAAATCCTTCCTTTTTTTCTGAAAGGTTGTCTTGTAATAAAACCTCTGTGTGAGTGTGTTTAAAGAAGATGGAATGACTTAAATGCTTATGACTTAGTTTTACCTTCTGGTTTTTCATCTTTGATTCATGTTAAAAGGCAATTTCACACAGTTTTTTTAATTTTATCTGTGCAGGAGTTTGAAAAATTATAGTTCTTGGTTGAATTTCAACCAGAAAATGAAATTGACTTTATTTATGTTTCATTACTATTGCTTTGGATTTTGGTTCAGCAGCAGTGTCCTGCTTTATATGACAAAAATATTTCTATTTAAAATGACGATGAAATGGTTTAAAATCTGTCAGTGGCTCTAAAGAATGCTAGCTGAACCAAGCTTTTTACTAGCTGACAAACAGTAAAAAAAATCAGAGCCAAATGTAAAATGCTGAACAGCAACGTTTCCACTCCTAAACACCGAGACAAAAACAAAAAGCCAGTTCTTAAAGGTTTTGCTATTAGACACCTTTCATGCAATTTTAAGGAACATTTCTGTCCTTAATCTGTTACATTAAGAGCTGGAGCTCTTTATATCTCTTGGTGCCTGCTGTGTTTGTGACAGACGGTCGTATTTAGAGTGTGCTGTGAGGACACCTGTGTTCTGCTGCCTTCTGACACAAAACCAGGCCAAATTGCTCACACCTACTGAACTTAACGGGCACCTTTACACCAGCATTTAATCAGAGCGATTTGCTCTATGAATATGAGGCAGAAATGGAGGAAACAGAGAAAGCAGAAAGCACTCAAAGAGAATCTAGACCTTAGTTTGTTTTTTTAACCATAGGTCACTGGTAATGATCACCTTTTGCAGTGGTGAGAGTTTTATAAACAGTTTAAACAATGAAAGGTTTTTGACAACAGGCTGTGATTGACTTCATTGTTTTATTGCTTTATTCATTGTAAACATCAGAAATTATAACTACAATACATGACATTACAGAACTTTTGTGTTTCTTTTTATTTTTTGTGCCTTGCTGTCAAATGTTCTAGTGAGTCATGAAAATAAGGCCAAAGATAAATCCAACACATGCAATTATTATTCAGTATGTGTTTTTAATAAAGACAAACGCTCATTTTTATCCACATTGATGTTGTTTGCATTCGTGGAGCCCAAAATTAATTTGCTTCTTTAAAATGTGTACAGATTTTTACTTTCTTAAAGCATGTTTTTATTTTCCAGGTATTATTTTACATATTTGTGTGTGTTTTGTTTATTATTATTCAGTAAGGGAGACTGATCCACTGATATTGGGGACGGGTGACTGACAGGGCCACAGTAACAATGAGAGAGCTGTTTGGAAGGGGGTGACAGGGAGTCGGGACTATCTGACATTTGAAATTTGGTCTTACCTCACAGTCGGACTCCTCTTTGGTCTTACACTCCCAGGTGTATCTGCTCATGGTTTTCTGAAGGGAGGGGGATGGGGCAAAGGGTTATACTCCTCAAAAACCATACAAGGCATCCTCAGAGAAAGACAGATGGGGATGGACAGAGAGAGACGGAGTGTAAAGTGGACAGGAAGAAGAAGGAGTCAGAGAAGCAGCAGATCAGAGACAATACAGAGAGATTAAGAAGCAGACAGGAAGAGACAGAGATAAAACAGACCGAGAGATGGAGAACTGGAGACAGAGGCCTAAAGTAGGAGTGACTCGACTTCCTTTCAGATGTCAGCTGATAGTCCCAGCTGGCGACAGACTCTGTAATCACAGACTCTCTGGTGCTGACTGGTTCTTAGTCACCAGAACATTCAGGTTCAGATATTTCCGATGAGGTTTTCAACCAAAGCGGCACAGACACAAGGGTGTTAGTTTCCAGAGAAGCTGTGGTTATTCGCTTTATTAGAGGGTGTATTTTGGGATTGTTTAGGGAATGATGTGAGGTTTGGTCTGAGGATGCTTATATGCTCAGGTGAGTTTTGAAATGATCTGGATTGAATAGTAGTTTGAAGTATTTGTATTGTTTTTTATATTAAACTGATGGACAGAATGTGCCACATCTGGAGCAAGCTTAATGATTTAAAGGCATTTCATAGTGAGGTTTGTTTTGTTTTTATCCAATCTGACTAAAGATTGGATAAAAGATTAAAGAATCCATCCTGCTTGTCCAGCTTTTTGTTTTACCTCTTTGTAAACTTATTCATGTTTCGCTCACGAGGAATAGTTTTAAGCACAGCTGGATCAGTTAAATTAAATGTAACTTTAACAACTCAAGTAGTGGCTTTTGAAGCTGCAAAGTGAATCATTTAGTGTATTTAAATTAAAAAGCAGATCCAATGTATGTACTAAATGAAAGTGGCACAAAGTCCCACATTAGAAAATAAACTGATGCTTAACTAAAATTTTACAGCTTTTTTTTCATTACACTCAAATCCCCAAAGTCTATAATAATCATCATTACCTAAACTGACAAGCAAAAAGCCAAAAGACAAAGAGAAATTCAGACTAACAAAGTGATGTGAAGCAATCAAATGTATTATTTATGAGAGGAAAACAACCTTTTGTGCATTTGGTAAACATTTTCCAAATTAATCTTGGTGTTTTAGAAAAGTGAAATTGAAAATATAAATATAAAGAAATATAACTACATATATAAATAATAAAAAATATATTATTTACAATGGTTTGATTCAATGTCAGAAAAAATTGAAACAAGAATCCTGAAACCTGAAAGGTTTGGACATTGTGTTTTTGCCAAAAGAAAACAAAACCAAAAAGAGAACTAAGCCTACTTGTTTACTGATATACTGGGAATAGATTTTTTAATAAAGTCCTTGTATTAAATTAGCTATTTTTGTATGACGTGCTTTGGCATGGTTTCATTTTTTCTACATAAATAAATTTTTCATCATTGCATTTTTTGGCAGATTTTTACCTTTTTTGGCGTCATCTTCACCAACTGTCTGTTGTCAAGTTTACTTGAAAACTGGCAGCGGAAATATTTGCTGCTTGGGCCAAATGCTTCAACTACAAACATCCACCAAAGATACTTCTTAAAGAACAGCTTAGTAGCACCGATAATTCAAAAGGTATCTTTCCATGTTTCAGATTTAATCTGTTTAAATAAGCAGCTTTTTACATCATAAATACTATTCAACCCAGTGTATTAAAAGGTTCTTAAGGGTGCACTGAGTTAGAAGCTTAACATTTCAGAGATGTTGCTAGGAAGTGATAATGAAGATGTGGAAGGGGGGTGTTTTAAAGATTTTTTTGTATGTCAGGGTGAAAATGGATTGCAGTCACAATAAACAGGTGGGGGGGGGGGTGCTCGTACTAAATGTAAAACTAGTTCATGGAAAAAAATGAGAGTTACAAGCTCAATGAATCTTCCTTTAGCTTACAAGATACACAAACTACTGATGGAGTTGTTAGAGGGTGGTACCACATCTTAAAAATAGTTCAAATTAAAATAAAAAGTCTTTGTTGTAGTTCTACAACAACACATGCTGCTACAACTACCAGCTACCCATGCTTCAGTTAGTGAGGCACCTGTCTGCTCTCTGCTGCCTCCTGAAGGCTGCAGTAGGATGTTGCATCTCAGATGTTTATCCTGATAACCATGGCCATTTGTCGTAAACACCCAACAAGCTTACCTGTTGCGATATCTCTCCCAGAAACCCAGGATAAACCATCTTGACAAGCTGTAACAGTCCCTCCCTGCTTTCCCACCCACTTTCAGGATAAACATGTCAAAGAAACGTTTTTGTTGAAAGTAAAGGCTCGTAAACAGAAATCAAAGCCAAGCTGCGGTGGCTGACATGGCCACTGGGTGGTTCATGTTAGCGACAGAGCAGACATGCCATGACAAACTGATGCAAAGAGGTGATCAGAGAGAGAGGGCAGGTTAGAAGGAGGCAGGATAGGGAGGGGCCACAGCGAGGAGTTTTCTCTTTAATTGGTCAGATTAAAGGCTCGATTGGCAGCTGGATTATAATGACAGCCTATAAATATTCAGTTTGTTTGATCTCAGAGGAAATATAACCTCTAACCCATGGTTGTCTCTGTGTCCTCATTCACCCACAGAACTGATTTATGCTAGTCCTGATTTGTAACAGCCCCCCTGGACATGATACAGTCAAACTAGATTTGTGTGATGGGTTCGCATGAATCTAAAATATCAAACAGAGAGTTTATATCAAATAGGTTTCCCTGTGAATGTTGACTTCCACACATCAATGTGGGCTGCAGAAAAAAAGGTTGTCTTTACTTGTTTAATTAAAACGAGTGTCTACTGGATTGATTGTGTTTGTATTCTTGGGGTTGCAATAGCAGATTTCTGATCACAAAAATGTTTAGAGCTTTTTAACATTTCATTCCTGCTGTCTATAGTTCTGTATTTAGCCAAAGTATAGTAGAATAGTACTTGTGCAGGTTCTCTTTGTTCACCAATATAATATACATATGATTTTTTAATGTAATAAAAAGATTTTGGATGTAAAAGCAGAACTTTGTCTTTCTAAGTGATCCTGTTTTAAGCATTTAGACTTCTTTGTCCAATCATACATCCTTGCTCATGGACCCCGTCCACCTCCCTCCTTTAGCATTTACCACCTCAGAGTATCAGAGAATACCCATGCCCATGCATTTTGAGGGAAGTTGAGGGCCCGGGCAGGATTTGGGGCAGGGAGATGCAGAAAAAGGGGTGAGAGAGAGAGGCGAGAACCACGTTACCTGACAGATAATGTTATCATAGTAAGCCAATGCACGGGCATGAGGGACGTTAGGAGGGGTGTCGCACAGTTTCCTTACATTTGGGTGGGAGCCCTCAGCGATGGTGGACAGCGAGAAATTATCATTGTGCTGCTCCGATGAAGGCCGGTACTTACTGCTGGGCATTGGTGGGATGGAAGGGGGGTGAGAAAAGAAGGAGTGTAGAGAAAGAAAGAAAGATTTGAAGCAGAACAAGAAGTTGGAGGAAAACACAAGAAGATAGAAATGAGGGAAGAAAAGTAAAATGAAAGAACCAGGAGGTTGTACGAAGAAACAAGAAAAGAAGAAGGAAAACATTTAAAGAAAAGGTCACACATTTGAGGAAAGGATAGAAAGAGGAGATTCTCAGAGAGAAAAACAAGAGGGGGAGAAAAAAGCAAGAAGCAGCATTAGCAAGATTTTGACAAATAAAACAAACATAGGAATTTATCTGTGATGCAACACACTGAGAATAAAGTGTTACCTGGTTCCCAATACAAGCAGGCAACAACATGACTTTCTTTCATATTTATTTTTTTGTTAACCAAAATGAGATTAAAACAGATTTTAAAAAAATGTCCTGACTTGTAGATGTCTTTTTTGTCATCTCAATAAATTGTTTAGATCTTCTTAAAGAACAAAACAAACCTGGCAACATATAATCAGAACTATAACAGATCTTAACATTGAGACATTTGATTTCTCCAAACTAATGAGATGTGCACTGAATCTACAAGACTTCAACCAATAGCTGATCTCTGACTTACGTAAACTGAATTGTTTTAAAGTAATAAAAAAAGGCATGTAACACTGCAGAACTCAGCTGTGGTTTCTGAGAAATCTTAGCGATGATGTAAGTGTTTTTCTTTTTTTTTCTAATCAAAAAGCCTTTCACAGTAGATGAGCTAAATTACCTGCTTTCAAACATCATTTCACTCTAATGATGAAGAATTAGGCAGAAATATTACTGGACTAAACTAATTCTGACAGTTAGGAGCAAAATCTACACCACATGAAATAAAAATATAAATCTGAAGTTTGTACTGGTGCTACATTTATGTTTCTTTATAGGCTTTTAACTCTTTTACCAACATTTACCAACAGTTTAGTTTTAGCTCTGCAGCTACACTGTTGTAACAATCTACCATAAAAAATGCACAACTCATTAGTTTATACATTTATGATAGAAGTATTTGTTGCTTTTATATTCAGTTAAAAAAAAATAATTTCAGTGTAAACCTAAGCAACCATTCCTGAAGTGATAATAGTTTAGATTTCTACAGAGCCCATGCAGCTTACATCAGAGAATCACATAATTTATGTTTTCTCTCTTGTAAGTGGTCAGTTTACACTAAAATCATCAAAATAGTTGTTTTTTTGCTCATTCCAGTTTCTGGAGTGTTACAGGATGAACATAGTGAAAAGCACAACTCTGCTCCTTTTTATACATAACCAACTACAGTCACCTAAACACATCAGCAACAGCTACTAATGAAAATAATTCTAGCACACAGTGTCTGAAACTATATCTGATAATAAAAATAATAGTAATTATTAGTTAACAACAACATTAAGTGGATCCCTGTTTACCCAAAGATTTCACAAAAACATTCTGTCTTTTGTGTGAAAGCCTTTTTTTTAGCCTGTTAATATCCAAACTGAGGTATTTTGTCTTTTTTAATTGACCGAGTAAAATAAATGATGCGACTAAAAGGCAAAATGTTAAAATAAAAAAACACGCAAACTTTATTGATTAAACTAAAACAACAGTATTTTCGTTATTTTTTTTTACTTCTAAAAGTATGTTTTTCCTTCCTCACATTTCTGATTTTCTCATAATCTAACAGCATCAATTATCTGTATGAGACTGTATAAAATGTTTGGCATTAGGAGAAGTGGTGTTAGTCTGATTATACCAAAGAAGGGTCCAAGGGTCAGTGCATTTAAAAAATGTCTAAAATGTTTGGCTTGACTTATTCATTTTTATTTCCTAGTTTTAGCACTACAATAGGCTTTTTAAATTTATATTTAAATGTATTTTTGCCTCTTCACATCTGGAGTATTCAGTCATTTGATTAAGCAGCAGATTCATCATTTAGTTGCTCTTTAATAAGAACAAGATAATATTTTTTTTTTTTTACCTCAGCTAAACTTCACACAAGCACTGTGTGCAGTAGCAGTTATTAGCAACAGAGATATTGAGTTATATTAGTTTCTGTTTCATTTGGGGTCAATGAGCATTTGACCAGAAGGTAATGACCCATGTGTCAAAGCTGAGGCGTCAGCAGTGAGCTCACTGGTTAATCTAGTCTAGTCTTTTATTCTGACGCCTATCGAACGCCTCTAACTTGATTTGTTGCACACAATGTTTAGCATTTAGAAACCTCTCATAATAAGAGACCATCATTCCTCCATCATTCAGTGTCTTGCTTTGCCTCTCCATCTTTGACCAGGATGTGGTTAGATCTGCAGAAACTCACAGCAGATGGGGAGTGTGGGAGTTTCATGTATTCACAAGCCTTTTCAGCGCCGTGCACGCTCCTTTAAATGTGTCATGCTGAGTTTTTCTCTCTGTAGCTGCATAGCTGCCCTCTCTTATTCATCTTTCATTATCTCTTTCCTTCCCTTCTGCAACAGTTTCTTTATCTCTACCCCCATCCTCTCCTGTATCATCCTGCCTTCTTCTTTTGACCCTCCTAATCTGCAGTCTTCCCTTTCCTCCTCTTCTTCCTCGCTCTTCATCGATTTCTTTAAGCTGACCACTTGATGAGGCAGTGTTTACTCTTTCATGCTGCACCCCACCGCTCACACCCCTCAGGTTGCACAGCTGTATGTAGGTCAACCCCACCTCCACCCGTTTCTCACTCCCTCCCCTCCTCCTGTTCAGACTGCCCTACTTTCAGCTGGATCCAGAGTCCCAATGACATCACCCTTTTCTCCTCTCTTTTTTTTTATTCTTGCAAGCCAGCATTACAGCTGCTACTCACTGCAACACTCTTCCTGCTCACCATCATCTTTAATCTCCACCATGGATGTAGCATCGATACCTCTGCCTGTGGAGCTAAAAATAAATCCTGCAGTGTGGGAGCTGGTGATGGGGCCTCAGTCCTCCGGCTCACATTTGCATCCATGGTGCTCGATCGCTGGGTTGCTGCTCATCTACAACAGCTTTGTTGCTAGGGAGATCGCCACGAAAACACGAGCACCAGCAAAACAACCCCCACCCACTCCTATTTTAAATTCAATCCAGCCCTTCAATCTGCAAACCTCTTTCACTTTCTGTTTCGTTCACCTCTTTCCAACAGTGTTTTCTTTACATTTTACATAAAATCTGCACTTCTGTGATGTTCTTCAGAAGTTTTGTGGTTACAGGATAGTCAGGTTTCTTTTTTTTACTCCACATTTTATTGTTAAGATACTTGCTATCTGACACTACTCAACTTTTAGGTCAAGTAGCAGCAGTAACTCTTGTTAGACTATGGACGAACAGTTTATTTTTATCTTAATCTGGGACAAATAAAATGAAAAATATGAAATTTAGGAAATTTTACCTCAATTTAAGGTATTTTCTATTTATTCCTTAAATTCAAAGAGTCTTTTCCTGACATCTATCTCAAGAAAATGCATACATATAACTCAAAACTAATATCACTGTATTTTTCCCCCTAAATTTACACCCTAAACAGGAAAAGATGGTGTCTCACTGGGCTGCGACTGCTGGTGACTTGTACGATGATCTGCATTTTTGAGTCTCCAGAATGTCTTGCAACTTTGGCAGGGTTCTCAGCTTCATTGTTTGAGTTGCAGAGGCGTATAACCCTGCTGCTTGAGTTTTGAATATGTTCAAAATATTGAGGGGAACAAACTTTCTCTCAGAAGTTGTCACAGGGTCTAAAACTCATCTAAACTCATCTAAACTCATCGCCAACTCATCTCAAGAGCCCCAGAGTGGTATGTTATTTTTTTATTCCTGCTTGAAAGTTCTCTACTGACAGAAAACATGTACACGTCTAAAAACCAAGCTGATGATATATATATATGTCTTTTTAAATAACGCTAGTTATTTCTGGTCCAAATATGCCTATCTCGATTTCAGATAGTGCAGCCTAAAAAGTAGTAGCATCTTTGGTTTGCGGCTTAGCAATATGGCAATACCAGCAACTGATATTCTGACATCAGTTGACAAGTAATATCATATCTGAACAGAACTAAACCTTAGTGTTAAACTAAGTTAATAGACTGCTGTTGGCTTTTTATTTCCTGTTCAATTCATCACTTTTTTCAAACTGTCAGGTAGAAAACAGAAGTGTTCTTACCAAATAAAATCAAACAAATTTTTTAATTCTTTATTTTTCTTATTAAAAATCTCCTCCGCTTCTTGATGGCACCTCACCTGCGCTTGCGCAATTTCTTGTTCTCCGTCTTGAGCACGTGGAGCTTCTTGGCGAAGCAGACGATGATCATGAAGAGCAGCAGGACCACCAGAGCCGAGGCGCCCACTGCCAGACACATCACCTGGAACTCGGTCACCACCGACTCGCAGCGAGCGCCCTTGTGCCAGATGTAATCCTGGACATTGCATCTGCAGAGAGAATGTTCAAATCAAAACAGAGTTAAGGAAATGTTTTTAGAAAGAAATGAATGACAGAGGACAGAAAGCGAAAAAACAAAATGGAAGATAATTGGGGAAAAGTTTTGAAAGGATGGTGTTCCTTTTGCTTTTAAATATCAGTAACTGCTTTGTTAAGGAATCTATAGAAAACCAGGAAAAGAAAACTTAATGTTATGCAACATGCTTTAAGTTACATAAACCTTACTGAGAAGTAATCTACTGCAGAAGCATTAGTCGGCAGGGTTTGATTGACACTTTATTCAGAAAATATAATGCCTTGACCTTGCCTGTCTGCAAATGGAAAGTGAAAAAGAAAACCAGCCTGAGGTAAAAGCTTAGCAACATAGATGTCGACTTTCTCACGCAAATGGACACGCAGCCGATGTCAAACAGTCAGAAAATACATCTTTTTAAGGTTTAACACGACACATATGTGGACACACACAAAAAATACACAATCGCCATCTGAGTCCCATGCTCCTTTTATAATCGTCTGGCAAAGAACAGAGTCCGCCCAGGGACAGAAACCACAGAGGCAGATGGCTTTGTCTACAAACTGTTTGACGTGTAAAATGGGATTTCTATTTGTGGCCTTAATGGGGCTTTAGAGCCACTGAGCAACTCAACTGCACTGTAACCTCTGATGAAATATGTGTAGATGATGTGTATTTGGTCACAGGACACATTAAAATACCCCAGTCGCATTTTATTTGTAGTTTAGCACACTCTTTTATTTAAATCTTCTTATAAAAGAAGTATGTATTGGACTTGAAAAGTTGAGAATCAAAGCACTGACTTTACTGGGCAACCATTGAAGTAGTATACTGTAAGGATGGTGTACCTAAAGCATGCTTTGCCTCTCTGTGTTAGTGTGATTAAGAGTTAAATCACAATATATGCAGCTTAGCTTATCATAAGGACTAAAACAGAAACAGCTGCCTGTGAACACTGCCAAAGCTCACTTCTTCTCACAATAGGTGGTTTCATTGGAAGTTATACGCAAAACTAATTAATAAATGAACAAATGTTTGGTGCAATAAGCTGTGAGGTTGCTAGGAAACCAGAAGAGACGTAGCACAGAAAAACTGAGTGGGCAAATGAATAGCTGTTCATTAGGAAACAGTATCAAGCCTTATAAACTGCGTGTTAATACTTTAAAGACATGGTTCAAAATGTGTCCTTCCAGGGCTATTGAATCACATATTTCAGATATCTGAACACAGGCAAAGGCTGACTTTCCTCTGCTTCTGTCTGTATGATAAATGCAGCTGAAAGCCTTGTGGCTGTAACTCTTATGCTCAAAGTACATTGTTGGGAAGAAACTTCATGAGAGAAGTGAAAGTAGCATTTCAACAAGACTGACATACAATCTGTATTTGTATTTGTTTTGGGTGAGTTTTAGTTGCTAACACACCATATGTGAGCTCAGTATCTGTTAAAATGACTGAGTTAAAGCCATTTCTGTATTTGCTAAGGTTGATTAGCTGTGGTTGTATTAGGTTGACTCCAAACATTAAGCAGTTGTATATGTACAGCTGGTGATTACTTTTCTAATTTCCAAATTACCAATACAATGTTTTTGAATGAATGGCCACAAAAAAACCAACAAGTAAAGAAGGAAGCATACCAGCTGCAGAAAAGCTTTTTGAGAGAAAGTCCTTCATTGTGGTGCAGGATAACATTTTCTTACTACTGAACCAAACTTAGGAGAATTTTTAAAAAAGAAAAGAAAAAAGAACCTAACAAGTCCCAATGACATTTAATATAACAATAATTTTAAAAATGTAATGCTTACATGTTAGCCACATGTCATCCTACAACCATGACAGAACACAATGGTGACTTTAATTACCGTGTGTGAAAAGCCAAAATGCAGACACTGAGCCTGAAGTGCTGAGTGAGAACTAAAACTTTAATAATAAAACAAAAAGCTGTCTTGGCAGCAAACACACTACAAAAGACAACTCAGGGAGAGTATAAGGAGCCAAAAACCACAAGCTGAAACAAAACTAAGGCTAAGCCACAGAGGGGCAACAAGACACGAGGAAGCGACAGTAAACAGGAGGTTCTGCCAAAGGTCTGAGAAGCAGAGAGGGGTGATTACTGAGTGGAGGCAGGTGAGCCGATCGCAGATGGAACACAAGTGAGTGGATCTGAACAACAAAAAAGACTAGGAAAACACTGCCAAATGACACGAGGAGTTAAAATGAAACAAGCTGAAAGATGTCTAGCTGAAACAAAGAGGCATAACTACATAACTATAAACACAAACACAAATAAACTCAAAAAACAAAACAAACACAAACACCCCAGAGTCAGGACAATAATCACTTTACAGAAATTTTGACTTGAACTGATGTGTTAAAGACTGTAAATTTAAAATAATCACTGGTGCAAAAAAAAAAAAAAAACTTCAGGAGAAGACCAGTATCTATATTGTGGGAAATAAATATATAAATGACACAAATA
>JAOXNZ010000054.1:3791474-3804566 GCA_028566095.1 Kryptolebias brasiliensis | reverse complement strand
ATCTTCTCTGGTGAACTTGATGTTGTTGTCAACAGAGTTGATGTGTCTGGTGAAAGCTTCTACTTCCTTAGCTTGGAAACCAAAGTGATATATTTTTTGCTTTTTACACATTCTTTCATCATTTGTCCCACGTTAACATACTCACTCGCTTCTTGTTTAAGCACAGAAACATGTAAATTACTGCTCAAGGCCACCAAGAGTCTGAGAACAATGCCAACTCAGCATTGTTAAAAACACATATCTCTTAGAAGAACTCCATCGCTGACAAGCTGTGCATGAAACTTTGTCAGGGTTATTGTGTCACCTTCTTCAGTCACACCACGAAAAGTTTTGGAGGACCACCAACAAGGACAACCAGCACAAATAAAAGTTACACCTATGAGTCAGAGCAAGGAAAAAAATGAACACCTACACCCTGGCAAGGACAACCTGATGGAGGAGAAACAGAAGCGCACAAGGACGCTCATTTAAAATGAGGATGACACAAAGAAATTATTCACACTAGGATGGATTAATATACTGTTCACAATATTGTTTTTAACAGAGGAAAAAGCCTATAATTCAGTCAATTTCCAAATATCGTACTAAAATTTGGTGCGGTTGTAGCTATGTTTCATCCGTATGTAGCTAAAGATTACATAAACAGCCATCAATGAACATCATCGCCTTACATCACTGGAGAAATGTCAGATGTGGGTGGTAATTTATAGGTGCGGGACACAGGGCAACCAGTGTAGGTGGAATTTGCTCAATCACTGCCTGAGTGTTTGGAGTAGAACTTATCTTTGAAACAGAACCAGAACAGAGAACCAAACCGAAGGATGCAGTAAGTGCTTCAGGTGGGAGATTCATTGAAATAAGACAGCTCTAAGAATGAACTTATTGGGAAAATATGTGGTGCAGCACAGCTCTGCTGCTACTTTGAAAGATTTTATCAACAAGAACAAAGCAATGGTTTAGAGATATAAAGAAATGATTTGTGATAATATCTCTAAATGCAGCACAGAAGTGTCATGTAGAGCATCAAGCATCACACTGTGTTTACCTTGATTAAGTTACAAATGCATCAGGCTTCAGGCTGGTTACCTAATCAATGTTAATTAACTTATATAAATACATCTGCAACCTAAGTTCTAATTCCAGATATTCAGCCTGTAAATTAGGGACAACTAAAGCTTTTTCACCTAAAGTAACACAAAGATGCTGCAGCTCATCAGACAGAAGCAGTTTTTAGTCAGTCTTCACTTTGTATATAACAATAATGGTGCCGATGCACACGCATTGAAGCAGTTTAATTATTATTCTGTAAAAAAAATCTCATTCTGTATTTCATTACGCATGTTTGAAATAAAACAAATACAAATTGTACATCAAACATGTAGCACGATTGGAGAATAGTGCACTATGACTTTTGGTCACAGTATGTTGCACAAAAAAGACCAAATAAACTTATAAAAAATAAAATAAAAACAAAGGTGATCAATGGGATTTTTGCAAAACAGATGTGAAAACCCAGCCCTCTGTGGAGCTCTATAGCTCAGACATACTTCACGATATAAACATCATTCAAAGTTTAAAAGGGTCACAGAAAG
Organism: Kryptolebias brasiliensis; assembly: GCA_028566095.1. NCBI lineage: Eukaryota > Metazoa > Chordata > Actinopteri > Cyprinodontiformes > Rivulidae > Kryptolebias > Kryptolebias brasiliensis. The sequence continues at coordinate 3,802,974 of JAOXNZ010000054.1, read as the reverse complement.
TTGAACTTTGCATGTCTGAACTGGCATTTTGATATCTTTTACGCTTTTTTTTGGACACAATCTCAGTTTAAGTTTCATACTTTTTGGAGATTTATTCCAGGCAATGACAGCTGATGGAAAATACTAACTTTTGAAATGTCTTAAAATTTCAAAACCTTTGCAAACAGACTTACTCCCACAACCTTTTTTGCACATAAGCAAATTATACACAAAACTGTAGGAATGTTTATTGTTTTTCACCCAGTGTGTTCCTCGCTGCTATAGGACCAAAATGCAATCAGTGCACACCCAAACTTTAACTTCAGTTATGTTTTAGCTCAAACTTTTTTAACTTGTCATATATCCTTCATAAAACACTAAAAAACATAAAAATTCACATATATGGTCTTCAGAGTCTTCTGTTGCTCAGAGTTAAAAAATTTATAACATCTAAGTTATACTTTTTGCACAGCAGGTGTTTGAGAGACACAAATGTTTGGTCACCATGATGACCTTAATGAGCCACTGGCAGCAGCTTCAACATTTATTTTGATCTTGGTTCTCTTTCAATTTTTTATACAGTTTATACATCAAAATGTCTAAATTATTTCGTAGTTTAGATTACAAAGTTTATGCTAGAAAGTTGAGAAGCTTTTAAAATGTCTTTAGAAATTTTCTAGAAATTCTTGTTGCTCTGGATTTGTCTTGATATTTCATTGCTAATAACATAACACCAAATCACACTAGTGTTACGTTGTTATCGTGCATCTAAAAGGATGAACAACATGTAAAGTGTGCAGCCTGTCTGAAGGGCTCAGCATGAATCCTGCAGCAGCACAGAGGAGTCAGCAGCTGGGCGGGTGGAGCCTGTGCTCACCTACGTATGCTAATGTTGGCCTGCAGGCAGAGCCAGGTGGGAGGATATTAACAAATGAGATAAGGATACTAAGTTTCCCAACAAACAGAGGCACCGTAGAGCCACCAACAATTAAAACAAATAAATCTTAGAGACAGAAGAGTTTCTATTGGCTTCATTTAGTTTTCTTGGTTTTTATGACTATAACAGCCTGAACCAAAAATATATATAGCTACTTATCAAACTATTAGTTCTTCAAATACTGAAAGTTACTTTTTTGACTGACCTTTTGCAAATTATTGTAACTCACAGGAAGATTTTTTAACCCATTAGAAAAGGCTGAGTTGCAGTTTTATGAAATGTTAACAATTCATCCTGTCTGCTCTTTAATTTTCTATAAAGCTTAAAGTATCAAAAGCCAAAAAATGCATAGAAAAAATTATGATCCTGTCTCAAAAGCAAAGTTTTTTTCTCTGCTTTTGCTTTAACTTGGAGGCAGACTGAACTTTACCAAATACCAAAATGTGATGTTAACTTGTTAACTCATGTTTGCGAGGAGGGCCACACCTCAACCACACTTTTATTCACCAGGAGAGCCGGTTCACTCATTCAGTACAGTTTGTTTCACCCGCTGGACCCTTGTTTCTCCCTCTCACTTAGCCAATCATTCATTCATCTTTATCTCACCCCCCTCATCATTCATTTAAATATAGTCCAGTTTGATTAAAAAACAATCAAATACATCATTGTCCTTTAATGCTTTATCATCATCCCATATTACTACCAATTTCATTTCTATTGTTATCCAAGGTACAATCTCAGGTTTAAAGGCAATTATTTGCCTTTTGAGACAGAACCCCCATCCTAAGTCTTCGTCTCCTTAACCACCAACCAAACAATTCCCATATGAGTCTCACCTTTCAGATCTATCCAGACCCTCATTCTCTAATCTTTAATTCTAATTAAACCAATTAACCCACATCACTCTGGTGTGGTCCTTGCTGCAAAGCTAAAGAAAAATAATACACACTAACGATGTTAAAGGATCCACCTGGTGTTCTGATGTGAAAGAGCGTCGTCTGCACACCCAGCGGATTATAATTAGCTGAAAACCTAACACCCTGTATGGAGAATGAAATCATTATGCAGAAATAATAAATACACCAGTATGAATAATTATATCATCTTCAAATTAGAGTTGGGAGTGATGGACTACACCCATTGTCAGTAGCTTTAAACACACACACACACACGTGCACATACAATATCCCAAGAGCCACCCAGTTTGGCATGAAATGTGAGCTTGTGCCAAAAACATTGGGAGCTTAATGAAATTCATAGCTCAAACACATTATGGCAGTGATATGAACACACTGCGCTGCTGGCCGCTGTCAGGAGATGTGCGCGGTTTCCATGGAGACCAAAGGAAGGCGGGTGAGTGAGTACAAAGCTATTCTTCATCAATAGCCAGAGCTGCAAACTGAGTAAATGTTCTAACTGCTGTTGATCAGTCCCCCCCTCCCCCCTGGCTTTTACTTTAAAAAGGCAGGACTGGTTTAGTGCTGTAGTTCCTCAGAACAAGGATTTAGCTTAAAGGTACTCATTGAAATGTCCTAAACACCAGTCAAAAAAATTATCCTAAAGTAAGAAACAAAATTTTCACAATTTCTTTACTCATACTGGTGGGTAATGTGTCCTTAAACCACAAATTTGTGAATGGCTGCCAACTCCCACGTGTGTTTGTATACCTACGAAAACAGCCGAAGTGACTGAAAATAGGTCAACAATAGAAGAACTATTTGGAATAGAGAAGTCTGACAATTTTGATGCACTGGTACGTATTTAAGCTCAGATTTGTTGAGTAAAGTATGCAGATAAAAGTGCTTTGTTTACACTGAGTGCTTACCCACATTTCAGAATTGTATAACAATATATCCGGAAAACTACTGGCGTAAACTCTTTCAGTCTGCACCCTTCGATATAGTTCAGGATAGCCATTTTTATGTTTGATTTCATTGTTGGCAAAAAGCAGCTTTAAAGATTAACCAGCTGCACGTTAAAAATATGTCAGCCAGCAGATATAAATGTCAGTAGGCCAAAGGAGAGAAGACACAGAGGGTGAGATGAGAGCACATCCATGAGTTTCTGAGCTGAACCGAACGTTGGACAGCATTACTCCATCCATCACCTTATCTGCTCGTGGGGGAGGGGAGAGACGGCTGCACGCCATCAGAATTAAACAGAGAGAGCGGAGGATTAAATTACACAAGAAGGAGGGGAAAAAAAGATTGAGGAAATGAGTGAGGGTACTCTGGTTGTCCTCTGTCTGTTCAGGCCAGCAGGATTCGTTCGCTCGCAGATGTGGGGCAAGCTGCTGCCTCCACACTTCACCGGTGAAGCGAAGGAGATGTGTTGGAGGGGGTTAGCCCAAGGTTGTTGTCTGCACCAGATCTGCCAGCCTCTTTTTGTTTCACCATAAATGCACCTGAGCTGGAACTGACAGCAAATTCATGCTGCAACAAAGATGACAAGTGACAAAAATGCACTGGAAGACAAATTCAGACTCAAACTGACATAAGGATGATTTTAATATTGTAATAACCTGCTCTGAGCCCCAAACACAGGATAAATAGCTATTACATTGTCTGTCCATCCTTTATTTTGGTGAAGACAGAAGTGTTCTTAAAAAACTGCTTAACATGGGACATTTTTACAAATATTCATGGTCCCCAGAAGACAAACCTCAGGCTTTTGCTAGTGCATGACTGTCCCTTAGCCTCACAGAGTCACTAACACAGTGATCAAGGCTTTCTTTTTCTTGATTCTAGTGCAACATTAACAGACTTCTATCTCAAACATGTTAATGTCATGTCACTCTTAAACTGAGACAAATAACTTTTAAACTTTGAAAAAACTAAACACCTCCCTCTCTATCTTTGTTTCAAGGCAAGGTTTAGTTTTAGAAATAATGAAATGCAGCTGAAATGTTTAAATTGTGTTCTTAGGATGTTGATCAGCCATCACAGACTCCAGAAACTCTGCCAATAAAGAAATATAAGCTTTTCCAATTGTGTTGACGGGTGATTATTTTCTTATTTTTGAGGAAACAAAGGCTTCTTTACAAGGATATGTTGTTCTGACAGAGAAATCTATATAAATTTACAGAAACTAATGCCTGATTTTGAGTTATTCTATATTTATGTAAAGGAATTATATGACACCTCCTTAGGTGTAGTTTGCAAGTCCATTTTGAGCTTTACAGTAAAACTCAAGTCTTGAAAAAGAAACTATTAGTGACATTTCACTTGTATCAGAAAAGAAAAGCAAAGCATGCCAATAAAGACTTCTTCTGCAACAGAATTCATGATATTACCAGAAATCAAACTTTCACCAAGACCATAGTGTTATTTAAAACTAGTCCCATCCAGATCGTGATCCCGCTCACCACCAAAATTTAATCAACTTTTTCTTGTGACAATCCAAACATTTTCTGAAAATTTCATCAAAATCTGTTTATTACTTTATTAAGTAATCTTGCTAACAGACAAACAAAAAAAAACAACAACAACCAACACTACTGAAATCATAACCTCCTTGAAAGTTACTGAAATGAGATTTTTGGAATAAGTTGTTAGGGCTTTTAATACCAACTCTGAACTCAGGTGCAGTTAAACAGAATCAGGTTCAAATCTAAACCAGTGTAGAAAAATATAAATGATCCCTCTTTTATAGTGTTTGTTCCTTCCTGTTTGTGTTCCTGATCAAAAATGGCCGCTCCAATACATCTGATTATAAATCTGTGACAGTAAATATTTCATTACCCAATGTTGTGATAAGTCCTTTTACCCCTTTGTTTTTTTTACTTAGTACAAATGTAGATTTTCTGTTTGGTTTTTATGGCCTGATTGATCTGAGCTCTACAACTCAAAAATCTGAACGTGTGGATTATTTTGACTACAACAAATCTAATGAAACATGCTGCGCTTCTTGTCACAGATTATGTGTGGAAGTTGATCATTATTTGTTTTTAAATCATTCAAATTTTTTTAATTAAAGCAATGTCACATTTCTGTCAAATTCATTCAGCTGTTTTTATACAAGTGAATGCAAACTACTTTAATGAGGGCAGTCAGGGCAAATAAGGCAAAAAAAAAACAACAACAACAAAGCTTTTCATATCCTGGCATATTATTGCTAACACCTGCTGCCAAAAACCAAAGGCAGACTCGTATTTGTGTGTCCGTAATATTTGGATGCACACCTATAAGAGATTACCTTTTTGAGTCAACCCAATTCAAGATGGCTGCCACAGCCAGGAGATCTTAACAAACAGAAAAATGACTACAACTCAGTCAATTTTACAGATATCGACTTAAAATTTGGTGTGCTAAAAGGGGAGAGAGAACTTCATAGCATATTTTGACAGAATGCACAAGAACTGTGCATTAACTGTTTGGAGTCAACTTTGTCTGTCTGTCAGTAAAATATGTTGTGAACCACAGGACAAATTTTAATGAAACAATCATTGGATGTACTGATTTTTGGAGCCAACCCAATTAAAGATGGCCACCACAGCCAACTGCCCTTAGAAAACACAAACATTGCTTTAATTCAGTCAGTTTACAGACATTGAGCTAAAGTTTGATGTGGTAGTAGTTGAGAGTCATTCACAACACATACATGCATAAGATTGCACATAGCATTATGACAAGGTTTGACATTTTCAGCATAAGATGATCTTAACCCTAAACCTCTGGCAGGAAATATGTGCTTCTTTAAGGAATGATAGGCCTTAAATTCTTGATATCTTGAAAAAATCTTGGATCTTATGTGGATATAAAAATGCTTAGGTGTTCAATCATCTTACAAAAGTAAAGACATGACTCAGGCAATAATTTGGGAAATAAAATACCAAATAGCTTCTTCCTTACCTTCAAAAATAAAAGCACTTGAAATCAGTTAGAAAAGTGAAGCAAATGCTGAAAAAAATGTCATAATTTGATGTTGAACCAAATGTTGGCTCACAGGAAGATCAGCTCATCGGTCCTTTAAATAAACCAGACAAGCGCAATAAAAACACAATCATATAAATCCTTTAGGTTTCAGCCAGCGGTCTGAGACCAACCGGACAGATTATATTTGATTATAACGCCAGACTGATTCCACCTCGTGCACACTCCTGCATCATTAATCTGACAGTAATGCAGCCTGCGTGCGCAATAAATCTCAGACAAAGAGACACAGTGCCTGTGTCCGTTTTCAACGTTTACTCGACTGTTTTTTTTTGTCTGTATCAGAATGTCCTCTCAGTCCCCCCCATGAATTATTCATCAGCCACCCTCCCTCTTCGACCCTAATCCTTGCCTTTGTGAAGCTGTGGTGCCGGCGTGCCTTCAGGGATCCAGTTTGCTGCATCATCTCCAGCAGCGGATCTCAAGATTTTTTCTTCAGGTGGCAAAGGTGTGGCACGAGGTTCCAGCACGAAGGGGGGCAAAATTTCTTGTTGCAGGAAAAGTTTTACTTTAGGATTTGAATTTATGCATTTGCGTTATTTGTGACTACAAATTAAATGAAACAACACCTAACTGAGTGCTGTTTATCAGCAACTCCATGTTGTCCACAGATTCAGATTGTATTGGCACTTGATGGTTGGGGGATCTTGAAACCATCTCCTCCGGTGAAATTTCCAGGACTGGTTGGAAGGTAAAACAATTTTGAGATTAAAGAGGGGTGCATGCAAATTTTAAAGCAGTGAGTTAGGATTAGAGTAAAGTTCTGTGGAGATGTCCTTGACTTTCAACATGTCAAAATGTGCAAAAATATAGCCTACAAATACTGTGGAAACAAGAGTGGCAAGATAGCTGTTCTAGTGGGAGCTGCCACTCTGTGCCACCCCCTAGAAGCACCACTGATCATCTGGATTCTGCTGTCACAAATCTGAGGTCCTACAATAAAAACATCCCTGCAGCAGATGAGTGTAACACAGTGACCCTGTTTCACTGTGCTTTTAAAATGCCTTTGTCTTCATTCTCCATCGCTATTTCTTTAAGATGTGTGAGTTTACCTGTATTTAAACATCACATTGTTATGAAACCTATCTGCACTCAGATAATGAACATGGCAGGGATTTAATTGTGTCTTTATTTCTTAAAATCAGGCTTCTTCAGCAGAAGGCATGGGATATTTCAAATCCTTTCTTTCTGTTTTCATTGTGTCCAGACTGACCTCATTGTTACCTCCTCTGATAAATTATGTCCACTCGTCTTCACTCTGACCTAAATTTGATTTATGTCCATTTTAGTCCCCTGTGGAATCTCCATCTTGCCTCCACAGAGACTTCAGTCACCCTGTTTGTGTCTCCTTTGGGTTTAAAAATTAAGAACAATATTCCTAAATCATATTTTTAAAATACTTTTGCATTTTTCCGTTTTCAAACGTGATATTGTGAAGAATTTAGCTGATTTTTACCAACCAGAGGTTGATTAATGTCCAGTGGGAGTGAGGCGCTTCCTAACCCACAATCAGAGCCTGCCTGACCTGGTTTCTGGCTGCCCTGTGGGAGTGTGTTTCGGTACCCTGAATCCTCTGAGAGGATGTGCTGCAGCAGCGGGAAAATTCATGTGAATGCCTTTGCAGGATTTCTGTGCAGAACGGAGGCCGGTTTCTTACCGTGGACGGACTGCGGGATCAGGTGCAGAGCCAGGACGCACCACAGCAGAATTTGTCTCCAGCATCCCGAACAAACGCTCGTCTCCTTTTGTCCCCGCATCCTTCTTCTGTGCGATGTTACAGTCAGATGTTCAGTAAAAAGCCTGCTTCTGCTGTTTGACTTCACGGATCTTGCAGAAAGTATTCCGGACTGGTGGATCTGTTGATCTGAGTGTGGTCTAGACTCCAGCCTCCCCGCGCTTCTCCTCCATAGCAGCTCGGTCTTCAGCGGCTCTGCGGGCGGATCAGTGCGGCGGGTTTACGGCTCCATCGCCTCAAAACGCGGCGCGCGGAGAAGTGAGGGTGAGGAGGTGGTGGTGGTGGAGGCGGGGGAGGGGGGTGGCACAGACGCAGGTTCGACTCGGCTTGGCTCGGAACGGATCGGTGCTTTGGCACTTTGTGTGGCTGAGAGGGAGACAAACGCACGGAGTGCAGCGCGCGCTCAGCAGCCTTCTCATCCTCTGAGGAGGAGGAACCCCCTCCTCCTCTTCACCCCCCCTCTTCCCTCCCTCATTTTCCAAGGCTCTTCCCACCTCCTCTTCCTCCATCCTTTTTTTCTCTCTAAAACTTTAGCCCACTTTCACGCTTTTTTGTTTTCCTATTCTTTCTCATCTTCCTTTTCCTACTTCATCTTCTACATTATAAAACCACTTTGACCCTCTTTGAACCCGGAGGGAGCCACCTCCTCCACATCCTAAAGCTCACCCGAAATTAGTGCCCATTAAAATGATTCATAATAAGAGTCATTCCCAACACATACTTTGAGCGTAAACACATTGTTCAAAAAAGAAAACGTTGGCGTCAACCCTGCAAAATATGTCATGAAACACTGGACTTGATTTGAATTCAATTCTCATAAAGTAATCATTAGATGTACATCTGTAACTGATTGACATTTAAGATGGCCGCCACAGCTAATCAACATTAGCCAACACAAAATTGGTCATGTTAAGTTTAATGTTTGACCTTTTTTTCAGTCACTTCAGCTGTTTCTGTAGGTAAACAAACCCACATGCAAGTTGTCATCCAGTCACAAACTTTGCTTACAGATTTTTAGTTTAAGGACTCATTAACCATTAACATAAACCTAACTATTGTGTGGATTTTGTTTCTTACTTTAGTATTTTTTGTCTAGTCTTCCTGGCTTTCCAATGAGTACCTTTAACTGTTTTTATCCTCCCTGTAAGATCATTCTTCTTTATCTTCAACTCTATTTTTTTATTCTTCCTTTTCCAAAATCTTTTCCATTCCTCCTCCTTCCCTCGCTTTCCCAGAGGTTTTGGTAATTTATTTCAAAGTGTCAGATCTCAATAGAAGAGCCCACTCCCTGCCCCCTCAGGGAGATCAGCCTGATTTAAGGAAGCTTCAATTCCTCTTCATCCCTCCATCACAGAGGAAGATGGGGAAGTCTAATATCAAGTAAAAAATAATAATTTTATATGTGACAAATATGTCATCAAAAAGCCTGTTTAATGGTGTAACAGAGAGAAGCAAACAAAAGGGAAGGAGTATCCAGAGGGGGTATTGGAGGGGGGGTCTGCTCACATGGAGATGAATGCCCAAGAGCCCCGGGGGTAATGATCGTGGTGGGGGTCGTGGGCATTCTTCTACATGCACAAAAAAAAGCATAAAAAGAAGAGAAAGGGGCTGGGCAACAGGGGATGTTCTGAGTGTGTGTGTGTGTGTGGGGGGAGGGGGGGTATGTGTGTGTGCGTGCATATTAATTACATTACTATATGTGCAGCAAACTGTATGTGCATATGTTCATATCTGGATGGTTTTATGCAGGAGAAAGCAGAAGTAAAACCAGATTTGTTTGGTTTCTCTAATGAAATGTTTACTGGAAAAGAAAACGTGCTCAGTAGATTGTGAAAAGTAGGTCAAGAGGACATTTTTGAAGTTTCCATTTAGAAAATATTAAATGCTTCACAAACTGCATCTGAAAACATGACCTTTTCCTTAAAAAAATACTAGAAAATGAAAAAAAGGTCTCTGTTCCTTTTTCCTTGAACACAAACCCAGACCTGCATCAGTTTAATAACTTTGACCATGATAACATCCACACAGCTGACACTCGGGTTCAGTTCAGCTTCATCTGATTTTACAGAACTGGTTTTATTCCTCAGAGTAAAGCCGATACGAACTGACAGAAACACTGGACAGAGCAACAATAACAAAAGTCATTCAAGTCTGTATTACCTTCGTTATTTTGTACATTTTAGTTTAGCTCTGCCTGAAAACTTTTGTCTCCTGAATTTTTCCCATTTTATCCCCTTTTCTTCTACCTCAAAGCTTTAAAACAAAACATGATGTCTGTTACACTTTTCTCTGGGTTTGACACTGTTTGGAAGTAAAATAATCAAACGTCTTACAGAACTCTTGCAGATATTTATCACAGCACTTTGTTCAGCACTGAAACAAACTGTTGTTGTTCAGCACAGCTGCTGGAAATAAGATGTTTTAAACTGTTTTCAACTGAATATAGCTTAGTCCTACAAAAACAGTCACTAAATATTGATAAATCACATCATGTGCCAATTACATATTGATGACAACGTTGTGTTGTATTTCCACTTTGTGAAAGTCCTTTCTGTCTGTTTGTTTCTGTTTATTATTTTATCACGTTGAAGCTGATGATCACTCATTTTGCAATAATTTCATAAAATGCAGAGAAACTTTATTTAAAAGCTCAGAACACAAAAAAATGAAACTTTTGTCCCAAAATTCTACATTTCCTGACAAGTTAATGAACTTCTGTGAAACAACTTTAAACATGATGTTAAAACTGACGTTAAGTTAGTTTTAATATATCAACAACAACAAAGTGTCCAATGAGGCCAAAAATAAAGTTTTGTATTTACATCTCATTGTGTTCACCAGGTTTCAGCATGAAAGCTGTGATTAAGAACATGGAAAAACAATATTGATTCTGATCTCTTCCTAATGTAAAACATTAATATTGTGATGTTTTAAAATTAATATAACTTTGCTTTCTTTGTATTATTTGAGGTCTGAAAACCCAGCACCTTTTCTGTTATTCTGATCATCAATGCCTTAAATGACAATATGTTTGTATCTGAAATTTGGGAGAAATATCAGTAGTTTATAGACTAAAATTAAAACGTCCGTTTTACTCAAACTCATACTTAGAAATAGTAAAATGTGAAAAACCTAGAAAAAAAATAATAATTTGCAGCCGTATCTTAATTCAGACCACAGCTGTATGAGGAAACTTTGGAGTCACAACAACCACCTTTCCAGTGAAAGATGATTCTAACTCAGGGGCTACAGTTACCCCAGTTGCTTGTCAAGCTTACAAATAAATATCAAAATATAAAAATTTGAAATGGCAGCCTCATGTTGTTCACATACTCTTTCTTGATATAGAATATATATATATATATGTACTAACTGTTGAGTTAAACTGGTCAGCGCTGCTAACAGTTCACAGGCAACAACAGCAAAGTTTTATTGTTGGTCCTAAAATCCAAATAACTTGTTATTTTTTAAAATGTGAAAAATCGGTATATTACTCAACCAAGATATAAGAAGTACTTACATGTTTCATTAACCAGTTACTTACACACATTGGTTGATTACATTTTGGGGGTGTAAACTGTCTCCGCCAAATTTACAAAACTTTGACATCAGACATAAAACGATAAACAGTTAACAGGAAACAAAAAGTGAATCCATAATGAAGCGCATCATCCAATAAAAAAGGATGTTCTTTGTGTTTTCAGAAACCCACAGCCTGAGCAGACGTCTCTTCTGTGTGAAAATGTGTCATTTTATGATTTAGGATGAAGGTTTCCTACAGTTTTATCACCTGTTATTCAGGGTCGTGAGCTGCTGAGACCATCCAGATGCTCCGGTTTAAAGAGGGGACAGAGTTCATCAACACTGAATTAAGGTCACTTAATCCCTGTTGTGCTACCCCCAAAACAGAAAAAAGAC
>JAOXNZ010000054.1:3771682-3791142 GCA_028566095.1 Kryptolebias brasiliensis | reverse complement strand
TTATAGAAAACATTAAGCTCATTTGGTTGGTGTCACAAACGCATCTCCTGAATGGATTTAACGTAATGACTTTTGCCACTGAAACCAATTTATTTTAGTTTTTAAGAATCTGGACAAAAGATTTGATTTGATAGAAGCTTACATTAGATTATGACTCAAATTGTGCACTTTTAAAGTTGAAGATTTTTCAAGTTAATCTGGAAAAATCTTTGCTGGTTGTGATTTTTGCTCACCCTGTTCTTGTCTTTCTGGGTCAGACATAAAGAACAGCATAAAACACATGAGAACTGTTTTCCTGAACTTGTTTTTGTTCTTGGTTGTTTGTTCTGTTTGTGCAAACATCAGTCATGATCTGCAACTACAGCATGGACTGGAACTCATGTTTTGGAGCTAATTTATGGTGATTCAAAAACAATCATTATACATGAGTTTTATATTATAATGTTAAGGGTTTAAATTCCACAGCTCTAACATGGAAAAGTCAAACACTTTCAAACAAATACTCCAGTTTTTACACAGGAATAATAAATCATGAGCATGTTGTAGTAATCTGTGGCTAAGAAATAAAATATTTTTTATGCTGTTGTTGTTGGGACTTTTTGCTTTTTCTCATGTGCATTGGCACAAAAATATAGAAAAACCTTTACAAAAGGATTGTTTACTACCAGGCAAACTCGAAGGTGTGCTGATTAGGTTATAAACAAACATAATTAGCTCTGCATCTCTTCCACTTGCTGCACTTTTCACAGTAACTCTACGTGTTTACTGAGTCTGAATCACTGCTGTCCTAAAAATCTGCACATTAACTCTAGATTTTACTTAAAGAGCAGCTCAGTGCCCAAATCAAGTCAATCCTGAGAAACGACAAATCTGCTGCAATTAATGACTGCATCAGTAGCATAAATGTACCTACAGAATGCATCCTGGAAATCTGATCAAATCCTGCAACCAGAAGACATAAAACTTGATGAACCAGAGATGTGTGTTTTTTAAAATAGCAATCACTTAGTGTAACTCCACATCAGTCAGAAGGAAATAGATAAAGCAATAACTCTAATGATGATGAGGACGGTGAGACAAAAAAAGGAAGGAGGAGGAGAAGGGAGGAGACCTTATTTGTCTTCTTTACTCCACCAGCTCCTGTCGTGCTGAGGACCCCTGGCCTACTTACACCTCCTTCATTTTTCATGACACACACACACATTTATCGGCACACACACTTGCAAACAGCCATGATGATGCACTGTGACGGCACACACACATACACGCTGCAGCAACATTTATGCCCTCATAACCCTGCAGACACAGAGGTGACATGTCAGAGCTTAAAATGTCCATGGCAAGGCATGTGTTTTAGAAAAAATGGGCAACTGTTAAAGTTTAAATAACTGGTAAGACTACTGATTCATAGTGTCTCTACAACTGCAGCTGTTGTGAGAAGTTCCCAGCCTCCACTAGTTTCTGGCAGAGAGGCATCAGAACACACACCTGATGTTCGATGAAGACTGGGCTGCTTGTCCAAAAAGTTCATACAATAAGTACAGAGCAGCAAATAATGGATCATGAAGCAAATTAAGAAGTTTTCTTTTATTTCATGAAGATGGATCCATGAACCTCGCTTACCTGGGGAAGACACAACACCAACATGCTGTAAGAACACAAGCAAGAGCAGTTTTTATTTACAAACCAAACATAACAGAGACAGACACTGTACAACTCACAGCTCCTGACTGTGGAGTCTGTTAAAAGAGGTAAGACTGGTTGTTATGTAACCACTCAGTGAAGAACTGTTTGCTGAACGACCTCAGATAAGAATAATCTCCTAATTATCCAACATTCTGTTGTGGATTTCAGGTTTATTATTCATTGCGGAGGTGATTGGACATATCAACATAAACAATCACTGAGCCAGAAGCGTCGCCACTGACCTGCCAGACAAAGCCAGGGTGCCACAGACAGTGGAACCATGGAGTCGTCGTCATGGCAACAGCCTCCTCCAACATAAGGGCAAGGATCTGTGGCGGTATAGCTGCAGCCGGATGTAAGCTCGCACACTGCTGGATAATGTATTCAGACAGATTAAAAACTCCAGTAATACATGAAAATTAAAGGCCCAACGTTTGTTAAAGGAATGCATGTCACCTGCTGCCCTTAATATTTGTCAAATTCACTGAAATTTAGCAATTTATGCTAAGGTCTGTGGCTGTGGAAGCCATCTTGAATTGCGTTGACTCTGAAATTTAATCAGCTGTGGATGTATTCCCAATGATTGCTCTCTGAAAGTTTCATTCAAACTCTTCACTGGTTCATGAGATATTTTGCTAACAAAGTCAATTCCAATAGTTAACGGCAAAGTTTTAAACACAGATTTAATACAATCAGTTCATCCTCAGGGTAAAAGTTTGGATCAGTCTCAGCTACAAAAACACCAAATGTTAGTACAATATGTTTGTAAAACTGAGTTGTAGCCATTTTTGTGTTTGTTTGAATCAGAATAAATCCAAAAGTTAATCAGTTGCTGGTGTTCATCCAATGATTACTTTCTGAGAGTGTCATTCAAATCCACCCGTAGTTCATGAGATGTTTTGGTAACAGGCAGACAAACAAAAACAGAGGTAAAAACAGTATCGTCCATCCTCGTCTTTTGGCGGCGGGCGATACCAGGGGCTCAGTGTGGAACGTGTAGTGCCTTTAAAAGGAGTCACATCATGATGCACTGAGAATTATTTTATAAATCTGAAGGGTTTGTGTTTATAACAGAGAACCAATGAGGATTCACTGTTACGTCAGCAGATTATTTCCTGTCTTTTAGTTTTTGTAACCTAACATTTTTCCTTTGACGTTTAACTCTTGGTATTTTAAAATGATCAGGTATAAGCCTGTGTGTCCACAAGGTGTGCTGAGTGACTAAGGAAACGAGTGCCATGTTAATTATGAAAAAGTCTCCAAAACGTTTTATAATTAACACGGCTGCTCCCTCTGCTCTGAATCTGTCACAAGTGATGAGCTTTACACTTTACAACTCAACCGTTCTTCCTGCTTCTGGGCCTCGATTTTATCTGTTTAACCTCTAATCGCCATCTATTCACAAATATAAGCAAACAATAATAAAAGAAGCACATTATTGTGCTGTGTCTGCTTGCTAATTAGAAAATAGTAACAAAATAAAGTTTTCAAAACTAGCTGGAGGAAAATATGATTAAAAACAGAGAGTAAAAAAAACTAAAAGAGAAGGAAATTGATGTAAAGTTTTGACGTCAGCAGTTTCCTGTGTGAACAGACAAGCTTGTCAGAGAAAGGTCAGAGTTTGTGTCAAAACGTCCTTGTTTAAGATCCTCCACCCCTTCTTCTGTCAGATGGTCTCAGCAGGAATCAGCAAAAATGCTAATTTGGTCAGTTTTGCAGCAATTCTGTTGAGAAGCTTAAGGTCTGTTTTTATTTTTATTGCCTGCATTAGAAACTGATCCTGGTTGCAACAATCTGGAGGTTTGAGTCAAAGTAAACTTTTATCACTCAGCTCTCCACAGTAAACAGAACTGCTCATCAGTATTACTAAACTGCTTCAGTAAATTTATTTATTGACTCACTTAACTAAATTAAACTTTAAAAATATAATCCAGCCTATAAAAAAACTACAACAGCAAAGTAAAATTAACTTTGGGGAAATCTGTTAAAATTATTCATATTTTTCACCTTTTTTATTCAAATATCTTTAATTCAAAATATGGCAACTTCAGGTATTTCTAGTAAATATTTTGGGCTTGGCCTTCTAATAAAGTGTTATTTATTCCTCCAGGTCACAGAGAGAATGAACAGGTTACTTATAGCATTTATTTTAATCAGACAAGAACTGGACATTATTATAATCAATGAGACAAAACTTACTTAATAAATTACTTCTGATTGGGACATTTTGGACAAAACATATCAAGATATACATCCATGTTTAAAAGGATTTATAGGGTTTAAATTTTATTTGGTTGATGGCCCAAAACTTTACAAAACAAATAACTTTTTTTTTGCTATAAATTAGAAACTTCTAAATAAAGTTTTGTTTTATAAAATGAGTCTCTGGCAGTTTACAGGAAAATACAAATCTCACTTGTCTCCTTTTAAGAAAACTTAAAACTCCTAAGTAATAAAATCAAGTAGTAATTCTTTAAGTGGATTTGTTTTTTTACCAGAAACAATGGTCTTTTTAAAAAAACCTTTGCATAAATATAATAATCATTTCCATTCTTTCACTGACTGATCAAAGTCTGAAACTTTCCTTCATATTTTGCTGGAAAGACACTAACAAAGGGTGGCTTTACAATTAAACAATAAAAAGGTCAACATTTTTGCTCCAGGATGTAATTCTAGAAAAGCTTCTGTAGTAATTTGCTCTTTAAAACTGTTTTATTAAATAGTCTGCAGCTAATTGTGGTTGCAGAGTTTATCAACAACAGTATAATACCATAACCACTTCCTGTTTGTGGAGCTCCAGACTGATGCTGATGTTGGTGATCGGAAACAAACAAAACAAAAAAAAAAAAAGGGAAAAGACTCCCAATCACTGAATCCTTCATGTCCCCTTTCTCGTCCATTTGGCACTAAATTCCCCCCCGGATGAGTAATCACCCTCTGACCCCTCATCCTACTCAATAACATGCTCGTGCTCAATCTGCCGGATGCAGAAATCCCCCCTCACCAGATTATAGCGCCAGGCTGCTGGGATTAGGTTTTAAATAGTAAACTGACTCATTTACTCTCATCATTTCCTCTTTGTGCAAATCTAATTCCTGTATGTATATATTTGAAGATAAAGTATTTCTTTTCTGAGGAATTCTGATGAAGTGTAAATGTTTTTCTTCCACTAGAAGAACCACAAAAGCTGAATAAGCCGACAAACTGTATAATAAAATCAATGTGAACGTATTATGTGCAGATGTTTCACAGAACGGCCCTAATCCCGACACAAAGGCAGAAAACGGATAATCCAGCTTCTCATCCTGGAGCTGCAGGTGGTGAAAAACATGGACAGAAAGAAGAAAATAATTTCATAATTCACATCCTCACAGTACAAATCCTTATATAACAAGTGTCATTTCATGTTTTAGAGCATTTTACTGAATTTTGTTCCGTTTCATTGGAAATACATGTTTTATTAGGCAGGTAATTAGTGCTTTGTAACACCTACAACTGCTTTTCAGAAAAACATTGTAAACTTTATCTTGTCTGGGTTCTGAAATGAACACAAACACTGATTTCAATGTCTTAAATTTTTATAACTTGGCTCTTCAACTCTGAAATGTAAAATATTCCAAAAATGTGTTAAGTTTAGATTCACTATTATTCACTGGAGTACCCCAGCCTTTCAAAACACTGTTCTTTACACTAATTTACACTGACAGAGAAATTACCTTTTCCACTGTCAACACACACTTATAGGGTTATTCAGATTTTTTAAAGACTTTTTTAACAGTCCAATGCTACTTGTGCACATCCTTAAATTCCAGGTATGACACACGCCAAAAAAGACCTATTTGTCTGTCATCTCGCAAGAACTGGAATTTTTTTAACTTTTGGACCATTTGAGAAAATCTATAAACACACAAGAGCCATATTTAAACACATCATGTGTTTCTGAAAACGTGGAATATGTCAGACATCCAGCAGTTATGTGATTCTATTAAAAAATAAATCTTACATTTAATGTTTTGTTTTACATATATGCTAAATGTTAATGACAGACGTTAAAACAATAAAACTATAAGGTTTGAAATTGTTTAAACTACTGTCCTGACAGATATTTTAAACAGGATTTAAATCAGTTTTGTCATAAGTGACTGGTTTTGTTTCCAATGACTTTGACAGGATTATCAGCAAATTGTGCTGATTTAGTCAAAAAATAAATAAAAACGCAAAATGTTTGTGTTCACCTTCAGAGTTATTATGCCATATAAGGCAATTCTTAAAGGAATATTTTACTCAATATCTGTAAAAGCGACTGAGTTATAGCTAATTTTAATTGTTGGCAGTGGCGGTCATCTTGCCTCCAAAAGTTAATCCGTTGTAGATGTTCATCCAGTGAGTTTCATTCAAATCTGTCCCTTTGTTCAGGTGATATTTTGCTAACAGACAAAAACACAGGCGGTGCCATGACTGCCCACCTTTCATGGCAGCAGGAGATAAGAATGTGAATATGTTATGTGATATAAATGCTTATAATTTCTAATTGGATCAGATGTAACAACGATGCTGTGGTTTATTTACTGCTAAAACTTTTTTAAACACTAATATATTAACTTTTCTTTCTTTGTGAAGACATGAATGTAGAGCTTCATTAACTGAAACTCATTAATATTATATTTTACAGTCCTTTTTATACATCTGTACATTTCATACTTATACATATTATACTTCTGCATATTTTACTATATGCTTTTGCACATTTATTTGCACATTTGTTAAGTATGTGCAGGTTTGTGAAACACTTGTTTTGTTGTGAACCTCCTGCACTAATTCCTTGTGTGAAGCAAAGACGCTACACCTGTGATGCTTTACAGCCTTTTAAGTGTCTGATTGTTTAAAGAGATGAGAAAAGAAAACAGTAAAAGTTAGGCATCATAATTATAGAAAACAGTTTATTTGACAGTGTCTAGGTCCAAGTACCAACAGACCCCATACAAAAAAAAACAAAAAAAAAACCAAATGCTACAAACAGAGAAAACGTTCATCTACACAAAAAATCTCCTTAAAAATACATCACCATCAACACAAAAAAAAAACAGATTCATCAAAGATAATATATGTTAGGGGAAATTTATCTTATCTGAGTGAAGTTACATCACAAGCCTGGTAAGATGTTAAACTCAGGAGAGGAGGGTGAGGCGAATGAGAGCGCAAGTGAACGAACGCTTGTTTTCTTCTTCCTGCAGGCGGGGAGAAGAGGCCAGCGGCGGCAGAGCAGTCATGTGGGGAGCACACACACGAAAAGAAAAGATTAAAGAGGAAATCAAAAGAAGGGAAGGTGCATGAGAGGTAGCAAAAGGGTGTGAGAGGTAGCAGGCAGCAAGAGGAAGATTTCTAGAAGAGGTAGCTAGCCGATGAAGAAGAAGGAGGTAGCAGAGATGCTAACAGTGCTAGCAAAAAGGGAAGAGGAGCAGTTTTAAATTACTCACAATAAAAAATCTTTAGGTTTATCAGTTACTTGCGTGAGCAGGCTACTTTGAAGCCAACCTCCATGTTGGACACAAATTTCTAAACAAAAACATTTTTTTTTGTTATTGTGGAAGCAATTATCTATCAACCTTTAAGCAGAAAAGTTGGCTTAATTTTCCCTCTGTGCATTTTTTTTTTAAACACTAGAAGCAAGTCTTTATATGAGAAAAGCACAAGGTGAGATCATCTACAGCTTTAAATGTCAAGAACAATGGTTTCAAACGAAGAAAAGCTCAAACACTTAAAATTGCTGAAGCAACCAGTGGAAACCGATTAATTTCACTAAACGTTTGAGATCTTAAAATGCTCAGACAAAAAGCAACTGAGAATTCGTCACATTCTGACAATATTTCTTGTGATCGTTACAAATAATAGCACTGTGGCAGTTTAGCTAATGGCTTTAAAGAATAAACTTTCAATCTAAACAACAAAATTACTAAACACTAACTTCATGTTTTATCATTATTAACTGGTTTAACAATGATGGGCATTTAAAACAACAAAATCTGACATCTTACTTTACAATTAACTGATCGTGAAAACAAATAGGCCACAACTTAAGAAGCATTTACAATAATCTGTTTTTGTTTTTGTCAGTCTAAACCCAGGGATGATCAATTAATCATACCGCAAAGCTCTCAGCAGCTTTTAAATGTGCTATATAAATAATTTTTGTCATTTTTCATATTTTAAAACCTCTCCTGAATCATCGATTATTAAATATTACAGTTCAGTGGTTGCTCCCTTGTGTATTTTTCAGTCACAGTATCAGGAGACACAAGATCTGAGGATTACCTGTCAGTATTTCTCAGTATTTTTTTTGTTTTAACAAATCGGTAGCTCACAGAAGTAAGAATACTGCCGAGTTTCAGCAGCCGAAAAGAAAAAAAGTGTGAAGACGAGGACAGGTTAGCGAGGTAGGCAGCAACAGGAGTGAGGAAACGGAGCAGGGGAAAAGGGGTGAATCGCTACAGGATCAGCACCTAAAAACATACAGAAGCCCACTGTGCTGAGGAAGAGCGTTTGTCACGTTCTGATGTTTCAGTCGACCCGCATCACAGCATCTCTCACTGTGTACAGGCTGTGTGAAGGTCAGCAGGGGATTTGTGTGTGTGAGAGATGAAGTCAGTGTGTGCATGCAGCCTCCAGTGTTCGCCTGAGCTTTAACATTTCTGTGTGTGTTTCAGTGCTCTGGGTGGTGTGACAGAAGGAGGTATGTTAGCTGTCTGTGATTCCTCTGAAGGCCTTTTAAGCCAATCAGCTCAGAAACATTTATTTTAATGTTTGGGAGGGAAAAAAATTAAGGATGACAGTTTATTTGTGCCATAGAGCTCCACTGTTGTCCAAGCACTCTGTTGCTAGTTTGTTATGTATATATTTCTTTCAATGTGCCATAAATATTAAATTAAACCTGTTTCATGAGCTGCTAAAAATTGAAATGACACTTCCCAGAATTGTTTGGGTCAAAGAACATAGATGTACCCTTGTGAAATCATTTCCAAACTAGTTTCCTGCAGACATTTGACCTACTTGGTGTTACTTTTGTAGCTAAAGGAACTCCAGTCTTCATTGCTTTTGTGTACGCAAACTTCTTGTCCTTCAGACTTTTCTTGCATGTTTTGAAGTTATGTAACTCAACTAATCTAAAAGTTGAAATAGGCACAAACTGTCATCAAACATCCCTGTCTTACACACACATTCACACACACACAGAGAACTACAGTGTATCATTTAAAGTGGAGCGAGAGGTAGATACTCGATAGGAATAAGGGCAGGCTGGGTCCGCTGTGTCTTTCATTCATGACACTGTTTAAATATGCTGGCCTGGTGTTTCAGCTCAGGCTGCTCAGCACACAGAGCCCTGAAAGTCTCACCTCTGGTCTCACAAGCTCCCCCTAATGTTCTTCTTGGAGGAAGAGGGACCAGACAAAAAGCGGTAACTGTTTTTTTTTTTTGTTTGCATACAAGGGGAAAAGTTACAGTGTCACCTAAAAACTGCACTGTTACAGTGAAGAAGGGGAGAACAAATGTTCCTTTTTTCTGTTTAAAATTTTTTTTCAGTCTCCTTACTTGGTTTTATGTACACAGGGTCTCTGTCTACAGCCTCCCTTTTGTCCAACAGAGCAGAAAACAGTGTTTATTACTAGAAGAACCTCACCACTGTGCCCTGAGAGGAAGTCTGCATGTGTGTTTGTGAAGCTGGGTTGCTTTTGCTGATGAACCCTGAGTGTGAGTCTGTGTGTAACAGGATGACGTTTATGGCTGCTTTAATGTCACAGGGAGAAATATTGAGCAGGTAACAAAGATCATCAAAAAGGGGCTCATGTTCAGAGACAGAGTTAGCTTTATGAGCATGTGCTTTTGTGTGTATTTGTGTGTGTAGATCTTAGTTATCAGCCACTCGTCCACTCGGAGGCGCCGGAGGACCCACGGGAGCTGGAGGGATTGCCTCAGGCTGTGCAGGCGGGGGGCCAGGATCTGGAGAGACAGGATGCTAATTTTAGAACAAGGAATAAATCTTTACAGGTAGAAGGTGGTCCTCTGTGTGACGTTCTGTACTTTGGACCCATCTGATGGTTAGCTGGATAAAGTCTGGGTTAACTGTGGCTTCAGAACGAGTCTTAAAGTTCTTATGAAAAATGAATGGTGATTAAAAATATCCTCATCAACCTTGAAAGAACAGACTTTATAGACCACGTGTCTCTGTCTTCTCTCGCTGTTCGGGATCAAAACCAGCAGGACCTGGTTTAAGGGAGCTGCCATGTCGGATGTGGGGCTTTAAGGCCCGCCTACTCCCCCGCACACAATCATGGTGTCACATGACATTTCGTTTAAACATGAATTAACATTACAAGAAATTGTAAATGAAAAATGAACGTTAGAACATACAGGAACTATGTGACTAAACAAGAGTCATCCCATGAAAACAAATTCTGAGGTGTATTATTTTTATTTTACTTAATTTTCTTCTTTTTTTTTTTTTTTTTTTACAAACAGCAATGTCTCAACAGGACAGGGCTTAAAACTTGAACTGGGTCCAGCCTACAGGGAAGCTGGTCCTCCTCAGCTCATGTACTGCCACAGAAAATATTTTTCACAATCTGTCTCCTTCAGATAAGAGTTTTGAGTCATGTCTGCAATGTTATTTTACAAAATAAAACTGGATGAACTTCCTCTAAAATTGCTGAGTCCATATTTTTTTCTAAATTCAAACAATTAAAGTACAACAAACAATTACAGTTTGAATACTCGTTCGTTGTAATTTCAACAACAAGTAAGATATTTTTTTAAATTCCCAAACTACTTTTTTCATGAAAAAAGTGACTTCATGACTTGATGATTTGAAAGACTGTGATTCTGTTATACAGTCTTGTGTTATGCAATAACAATTACCTTATTACAATGACCAGCAAAATGCTGGAATTCTTATATTTATATAAACTATAAAAAACACAGACTAAATGCAGCTGCTGTTCAAGTGTTACAAAAGAAACAGCTGTAGATCAATGTGTTGCTATTTTTAATAAATTGCTAATGGGCTTCAGAAATAACTATTGGTGAAATCAATGCAGACTGCAGTTTTGGTGGGTGATGTGATGCTGATGAGCAGCAATGATCTAAATGTTCAGATGTAGTTAACATTTGCACTGAATACAAGCTGTCTAATTTGGTTACACCTACAGTACAATTTGTTTTTCTTATATGTTAAGAACATAGGATTCATTAAACATGCTCAACCTTTGGTTAACAAAATGTTTAGACAATAAAAATGAAATAAAATCACAAAGTATGCCTTTGCTCATCAACACCCACTACGCAACAAAATGACATGGTGGTTTATGTACTCACACATGCCGTTGGGGGCGCCAGGGTGGCGTGGGGGGATCATGGGAGGAATGCCACCGGGAGGGGGGCCGGCAGAGGGTGGACCAGACATCATACGTCCTGGCATTGGTTGACCCGGTTCCACTGGTCCTGTGGTTGGACGGTTCAGAGAAAACTCGTGTAAGACAGAGATGAAGAGCAACAGTGACCGAGGAGGATTTTCACCAAAGCTACATGAGCAGTTCGAAATCTAAAGAAATTCAAAAGATGCTTTGGTAACAATAAAAGCATTAAATTCCCCTGTTTGGTCTCTAAAAACATTTTTATGCATTTGCTTGAAGGCAGGTATAATTTATATAGTTTTTAAATCAATATCAGAAATGTTCCTTTATAGTTTAAAAAAATTGTTTTTGTACAAGGGGAGCATAAAAAACAAGTTGCATAGCGAACAATGC
The DNA here is from genome assembly GCA_028566095.1 of Kryptolebias brasiliensis. NCBI lineage: Eukaryota > Metazoa > Chordata > Actinopteri > Cyprinodontiformes > Rivulidae > Kryptolebias > Kryptolebias brasiliensis. The sequence goes on along the minus strand of JAOXNZ010000054.1, from coordinate 3,779,659 downwards.
AACCAATACTTTGCAGGAGAAACTTCTAGCCAGTGTCTACTTTGCAGTTTTTGTTTCTGGTTAGGCTTTTGAGAGATTTAAATTTTTTATAAACTGGAAAATGTACATCAAGTTTCACTGACTTCTGCCATCCACAAAAAATCATAAGCATAAAACAACACCAAGGTAATTTTTTTTCTTCACACAAACACATAATTTTATCCAACCATCTCACCAGTCTGCCCTGGGTGGTGAGGAGCCATGGGGTGGTGGCCTATTGGGGGGTAACCATGGTGGATTGCAGCACCGGGTGGGGGCCCTCCATGATGAGGTGGGGGTCCTCCGTGGTGGGGAGGAGGTCCTCCGTGGTGGGGTAGGGGTCCTCCAAGGTGGGGAGGAGGTCCTCCGTGGTGGGGCGGGGGACCTCCGTGATGCATGCCAGGTGGATGGGGGCCAGGGTGGGGCCCTGATCCAGGAGCCTGCCCCTGTCCTTGAGCCTGGGCTGCAGCAGCTGCAGCAGCAGCCGCAGCAGCAGCAGCTTGCTGCTCCATCTGCTGCCTCGCCTTCATCTCAGCATATTTGAGCTGCTCCATGTGAAACGCTTGTCGCTCGGTGAGGAGCTGCTGCCGCTGAAGTTCCAACTGCACAGAGACACAGCAAATACAAAAAGAAACGTCAATGAATGAAGATCATTATAATCAAGACCAAGAACCAGAAAAGCAGGAACCTTTTCAAGGAACCAGGGCTATTTTATGATATATAGAATGTTCTTTTATAAATTACTTTTAAGTGTAAAGTTCCACTCATTGTTGTTAAATATACACTTATTTTGTTAAATTTAGCTGAATGACAAATTCACATATATAGAACCGATTTAGAGCCAATAAACCTAACATTTGGACTGTGGGAAGAAACCGGAATACACGAGGAACAAAGAGTACATGCAAACTCCATGCAAAAAGGCCCCAGCTGGAAGATGGACCCTGGACCTTCATGCTACAAGGCAACAGCAACTGTACTATCATGTGAGAAATTTGCTACAACACCTCATCACAAAAAGGGAATGTAAAACCAGAAATATTGTCATAGCTAGACTGTGCTAAAGCAAATAAGCAAAAATTTGCTTTCAACATTTTTAGTTGTTTCTAGATAGCTCTTATTCTCCTAGTACATAAAGTCAAAAACTATCTGAAAACTGTCTTGTGTTTTTGTTTGTACTGTGTGAATCTTTACAGCCTCAGTGTTTAATTAGCAGCAGCACAGGACTGGTTTCACTCCAGTTCTCTTCTTTTTAAAAACAACTCTCTTCATGCAGCGTTTGCAGCTGCGAAACTGGGCTTTGCTCCAGATGCCGCCACCAAGAAAACAGAGTTTTACACTCTCAGTAGCATCTCCAGGGATTGTTCCAGGCAGCATACACACATAAACACACATGAGCTAAGTCATTAACTTGTCTTGTCAAGGCTTGCAACTGTTTAAACAGAATCACTAAAACAACTGTTCTGCTCCTGAGAATATTTTATTAGCAACTTAATTTCCTTATAAAGAATTCATACTTTAGCTCTGTGAAAAAACTTGGACCATGTAAGAAGCAACTCACCCAGTGGGATCATCTGCTAATGGAGTAAATATTTACTGGCTGCTTGTTTAATACAAAAATCAGGGTAATGGGGCAGTAGGGCTGTGTGTCATTTTTTGGTAATTCCACACTTTGTACCTAACTGACATTAAAATTATTCCTTTATTAAAACTTTCTAATAGTACGGCTTTTAATTTGAGCAATCTAATAAAAAGTTCAATTTTAACCTGCTAAAGCCTATGAGTAATTATGATGTATGTAAACAGTTAACAGGTAACAGGTATTCTTTCATTATGTTCACTCTGCTGGTGATGTTGCTAGCTGCAAAAGAGATTCTGAAAAAAATAAGATAACATTTTTTATATACAAGAAGCAGGACAACTTCTCTCAAGACTTGATATGGCACCACCTCATTTGTTTGAACCTTTACACCCTCACACTCAACCAGAACGCTGAGATTTACAAATCAATTGCTTCTGAACATTTCTAGATTCAGGCTTAAAACCAGAGGTGGAGGTGACAAAATTTTCCCGGAACAGCCTATCTTTTTAAACAGGAAATGTCTAGACCAGTGAATCCCAAAGTTGTGTACAGGACACAAAGTGGGTCACTGAACACCACTTGGGGGTGCTTAGATAATCTCCAGATATGAATTTACATAAAAAAAATGTTTCTTATGGCATATTGACACTATACAAACACTACTGTGTTACAAAGGATAAAAACAGTAGTTGTGAATTAATAAAAATGTTATTGCTGAAGTTAAGACTGTCTATGCTGTCATTATGCACATGATTTTGTATTTTTAACTGGCAATAGATGGGGTGACGAGCCTTTTTCATAATCAATGAAATAATGGTTTAATCAATGCTTAAACCCCCCCTTTTTCTTACTAGGATTAAATCTTTGTTCAACAGGATAAGCAGTAAATATTTACTTCATATTTCATACTTTTTTTCAGCATTTTGGTGAACTGATGCTATTTTTAAACTGTGCTATTGACCTAAGCTTTTAACTTGACTTACGGCTTCTTTCTCACGGTCCATGATGGTCTCGAGTTCCTCAAAGTGCCTCAGCTTGATCTCCAGCTTCTTCATCTGAGTTTCCACCAGCAGAGCAACCAGAGACTTGATCTTCCTCTCCTCAACTGCAGCGAGGTGCTGATGAGATGGATGAAGTCAGTTTATAAGTATCTCAGTATTTGATAAACAAACGTTATATCATTTACTATGAGGTTCAGTACTGTTTTCAAAATGTAACTTCCCAATGTTTTCTACACTGCATGGATCTTACAGCCACAATATCTTAAATGTCCTCAGCGCAAGAAAGAGAGAGAGATGCCAGGTCAAAATGTGATGAGACATTGTGTGAACTGGTCTCACCTTGGCCTTGGTGGCAGCAGATGCCAGAGCAGCAGCCGCCGCGGTGGCGATGTTTCCCTCTCCAATGTCGTGTTCCAGGTTCTTCTTCTTGTCCTCTCCTTCCTCTGTAACTGCCTTCTCCTCCTTATCCTTCTCCTGCTCTGAAGAGGACATCTGCATGGGTTCCTCCTTATCCTTGTCTGAAAAAGGATGAAAATATAACATTTTTTGATTCTCAGCATCCAAACAGAAATATGTGCACCAATAAAACAAATTTTGAGAACAAAACAAAAAAAGTAATCATTTTAGCTCTTCTATTTATTTTAATTTCAACTAGCATCCAAACTACCCACTTTTGCTCCCTGCATTCATAAAAACAATTGAACATGTGGTACAAAAGAGCAGATTTTTATTTTAATGTCAATAAAACTACATTTGCTCGTTAAAGAAACAGAAATTTGTGACTTGTTTTTATTGTCCTGTTACCTGCTGAAGCTATTTTAGCCTCCCCTTCTTCTTCATTCTCTTCCTCGCGCTCTGATGCCTCCACTCCCTCCTTCTTCACCTTTTCTGTTGGTTCTGTCTTGTCACTTTTCTCTGCAGACTCGCTGGGCTTCTCCGCCTCATCTTTCAACTCAGCCTGAATGATAAGCACAAAAACCAAGCAATGATAAGAGGCTGGTGCCAGAGGAAATATGCCAACTTCCTAGTGATAGGTCTGACAAAAAAGATGAGTTGAAACAAAGATTTTATGAAGTTTAGTCTGTTGCAGCCTTTGTTCAAGACTGAAGAAAGAGTTGCATCGACTGTAATGAACAAATCTAAATGGTTAATAAGCCTGCCTTATTGGTAAATGCTGTCACATTGCATAATAGCTCAAATCTCAACCTTCTCTTTAAAGAACTTACGGGTTTTCAAAGACTATGCAATTGTTGATTTACAAAAAAAATTTGAACCAAGAAAAGTGCAAAATGATGCGTTGACTTTTGATGAACACCTACACAGCTCATCTATACAGCCAAGAAACCCCCCCAACAAAAAACAGAAAAACTTTCTTTTTGTTTGTTTGTTTGAGTTGCCAAAATTAAATGAGAATCATTGACATTTTTTATCATTTTGTTTTTAAAGTATAGATTTTGTTCCAACAAACAGCTTCTTATTAGGGATGCACGATATCAGAAAAACTTGCAATGTTATTGTTTAATATTGTGATAAACCCACATTTTCTCACGTTCTCTCCTGTCATTGCGATCATATAAACCAGGCGTGAGCATCAAGACCAGTAAGAGTCTGTTGGACTGACCAAAGATATTATTTGCATGCAGCACATGAATGTATGGTACTTAAAATATAATTGGTCTATGAAGAGAAAACATGATTTATTGGAGTCAAAGCAGTTTTCTGTAATATTGATATTACGCTCACTGACATTGTGATGACAATAAATTTGAGATATAGTGTGCAGCCCTACTTGTTGTAGTTTGCAGTACAGTAACATATAAGATGAAGCACTGCTAGAAGTCTGTCCTTACATTTTCCTGATCAGTATGAGTTACAAATCATCAAGATCAAACCTTTCATACTGTAAATCTAAGGAAGGTTCAGTGGTGGTCTCACCTTATCAGCCTGCTGGGAGTCTGTATCTGTTTCCATCTTTTCTGGTTCTGTGGTTTCTATAAAAGTGAAAAAAAGTAAGTATCACTTAAACACAAGACAAAATATATCACATGACATGATTATATATCACATATTACATTTATGATTATATGGTAGCCTAAATATGCATACATTTTTAACATAAAACTGTAGCAGAATAACAGAATAGATATGTCTTTTGAAAGAAAAACAACTTGATTCATTTTTAACACTCTAAAAAAGCCACTAGAAGAGTTAGGTTGAAAGGCATCTTTCCTGAATAGGATTAACAAGAAAAACTGTTAAAGTATCTACACACACATGCCTGAATGGATACTTGCTTGGGGCCGAGAGGTAAACCATGTTATGTGTGCATTTAAGCATGTGTCAAGAGTCTGAATACTGATTCTGTGGCAGGCGAGTGCTTCAGGCAAAGTGAGACGCTTTAAAGCTTATTGATCTAAACTGTAGGTCATGAGGGCAGTAATTCCAGCATGAGCGCTTTTTTTGTCAGGGATCATGTGAGCAGTGGTTAAAGTAAACACCAATTTCCAAGACAGCACAAAGCAAACCGAAGAGAAAATCATAGGCGAATAGAGTGATGACCCAGTTTTCCGTTTTCCCTCCTCCCAACCTTCTGTCCCATCTGCTGCTGTTGTTTTAATCCACTGGTTACCACGACAGTATTAAACGCACACCAAACTCTGAACTGCTCACTGCCTGCTAACAAAAACTGATGTATATCACCTTCACACAACATAAAGAGCAATCTTCTCTGCCTGGTAGTATAATAAAGACTGTTTGTTCCTCTTTCAGCTTTAATATTCTCAGATCCTCCATTTGCATCACAAAGACTGCCTAAAACTGAACATCGCCCTCTTGGTATTGTGTGTATGTGCTGCCCTCTGTTGGTTGTATGATTCATCAAACTACCTCGCTTTTCTTTCCACAACCTGGCTATGTTTAGATGTCACACTTTCAACACCTCTTCTGATGCTACTCACCAGTCTTTTCAGGTTCTTCAGGGGCAGTTCCAGCAATGCCGCTGCTCTCCAGGCCAAAAGTGGGGTCAACTTTGCCGGTGTTCCTCGCCGCCTCTTGCACCTTCTTCACATGGGCTTCCACCAACTCGGCCGGCACCTCCTCACGCACACGAGAGAACTCCTCTGCAAAAACAGCATCTTTTTCAGTATCTTACAAACATTAACAGGACTAATCAAACATTCTTGTGTTGAAGACTGGTTTGAACAGTTAGCGTGAGTCAATGTTATAGGCTTTTTGTATTTATTCATTTCACTTAATCACCCTTTCAATGGTAATTTTATGAATAAATGTCTGACATGACCTCACAAGTTCGTTACAGATATTTTTAGCAAACAAATTAATTTTTTAATAATAATAAAAAAACACTGCTGTGTTGTAATGGTACTTGATCATTTGAACATTGCTGCACATTTAATTTCTTAAGAAAGCTACTAAATTATGGGAAATTCAACAACAAACCTTAGGTATTATGTAAGTCTTTAGATACGTGCCTTTTTGATTAACTTCTCCAAATCAATTCTTGATCTATGTTGCTTCCTCCCACCAGTTCTCACCTAAGGCTGCCTTGGCAGCAGCAGATGCCACTCTGGGGTCCACTACAGAGGCCAGGAAGGCTACTGTGCTCATGACAGGGTTTCCAGACTGACTGAAGGGGATGGGCTGATAGGCCAAAGGGCCCATGGATGTCTCAGTGCTCTCTAGATACGGATCTTCTATGGGCAGACGAAGGAAGTGCAGGATACATTCATCCTGGGTGCGTGAACCAACATGCTCCGACACTTTGTTCCAGTCGTCTTTGAACATCTCCAGGGCCTGTGAAAGGAGTGGAGACATAAGGTCTAGCCGTGCAGAGTTTGTGTGTTTCTCCAGTAAATGAAATGGTGGAAAAGCACAGGTTGAGATTTAGAGGTGCAAGATGTACAAAACTTGAAAATGATGAAAAGACAGTAAAAAGAAAAGCATAAGGTTGGAAGAACAGATTTTTGAAATCTCAGCAGGCATCTTCTTTCTTCTACTGAATAAAACTCACCTCCAGCAGCAGCAGAGTCTCCTGCTCCGTCCATTCTCTGGTGGTGCTGGCTCCTTTTCCCGGCTGTGAACAAAAGCCAAATAATCACATAACTTGCACAATGTACAAACGGTAAAAAGTATAATGAGCAATTGGGATTAAAACACCCATGATTTCTTCACAATGAAATTAATATATATAGACACACATATAATAAATATATATACACACACACATACACATGTGTAGCTGTTAGATTTATACCATTGGCAAACATTAATGTACAATCTCAGACAAAGAAATTATGTTCAGTGCGTTAAACAGATTGTCTTCTCACCTTAGTGTTCTTCTTGTAAAGGTCGGGTCGGAGGCCAAAGTTTTGCAAATCAATTGGTTTGTCTTTGTTTTTATCTGCAAAGTTGGGCATCAGCTGTGGAGGAGGAATCTGCAAAGACAAACAACATCCAGCCATTTTAAAGCCTTTACTCTCTTGATGTTTTACCATTCAGTATATAGTATACAAGAGCCAAAAGAAAATTTAGACAAACTAAGATGCAGTAATCTTTACAGCTGTATTTTTAAATCTTAAGTTAAATTTATATAAAGATAAAAGTGAAGATTTTTATTGTTCTTCTGTAAGAAACTCTGACCAGTATTGTCACAAATTTTAAAATGGTTTAAAAACAAATTAAAGAAAATGTTTCCAGCAAAAAAGATGGACCCCACTCATAGCATCCTATAGTTCTGTCAATCATTTTAACTACTACTTAAATACCTATTTCTTGCGCCCTCCTCACTTTTCTTCCCTAAGTGGGGTGGCCTTACCTGTGGGGGTCGGTGGTTGAGGGGCATGAGGCCAGAGGGTGTATCAGCCAGTACGGTGAAGTGGGGTGTGGGAGGGGGGCCCATGGGGAGTGGGCGGCTCTCAGCATCCACCTGGTAATTCACCAAACCCCACTGCTCCAGGAATGCATGAACCCTGATTACAAAGTAAAAAGATGCTTTAATTTATATTAGTTTGAGCATTTCTGACTATGTATTTATAGCATTTTATTTTTATTTTCAAAGTACTGTATACCTGTAAATCAGTTTTTTTTTCCAGGCCTAAATGACTGTTTACTGTTTGTTTACTTGGAGAAAGAGATTCACTTTGCTATTTGCGCAGCTTTAATTTATTATACAGACAACATTTCACAATCACAAGATGACTGGGGAGGGGTGCCACAGTGGTGTAGTGGTTAGAGCTGTCGCCTCCCAGCAAGTAGGTTACAGGATCTCATCCCGGCCTGGGGTCTCTCTGGGTGGAGTTTACATGTTCTCCCTGTGCACACGTGGGTTTACTCCGGGTACTCCGGTTTCCTCCCACAGAC
>JAOXNZ010000054.1:3759944-3771582 GCA_028566095.1 Kryptolebias brasiliensis | reverse complement strand
TGTGGCCCTGCGATGGAGTTGCGACCTGTCCAGGGTGTCCCCCGCCTCTCGCACAGTGACTGCTGGAGATAGGCACCAGCTCTCCGCGACCAGGAATGGATAATGGGTAAAGAAAATGAACGGATGGATGAAAGATGACTGGGATTTGGAATAACTGATACAACCTAGACAAACTGAAGAATCAGCACACCTCATAATGGCACAGACGTCCCCGGTCAGGTTTCTGCGGCAGGAAGTGGAGGTGAGGTACTCCTGAGGGTTCAGCCGATATGTGTCAATCATGAAGTTGCGGTAGGCCAAATATCTGTTCAAGAGAAAACCACCAAATTATTATGACAGAAAATGTTTAGGTTTGCTGCAAAACATCATATAAAATCAACATTTATGACTGCATGCAGCCAATGCACAAATGTGTGCATAAAAACTCACATTTCTGGAGTTTTGGACTTATTTTTCCCATTGAAGAACTCGGGCAAGGCTCTTCTCTCAATCTGATGGATGCTAAAATGAAAGGGAAGAATTTTACATAGATTTATTATGGCTAGTTGTTCAAATAAAACTTTAAGAAATGTAGATGACTCAGTTACTACAGTACACCACTAATCATTATCTTTAAATAAAAATTAGTCTTAATCTCCATGTAGGTGATTTGAGTTTTTAGCATTTTTATCTTGTGTGTGTCAAAGTGAACGACTGATTTATGAATTTGCACGCATTTCAACACAAGATGTTTGTGGTGAAGGTCTGAAGCTTAGACAACACAATGTTTGTCTTCTGCACGATCTACCTGTTGTAATCAAACCAGGCAGCATAACTTGGGATGATGATGTGGTGTGTTTGTTCAGTCACGTTGTCCTCGCTGGCATCCAGCCGGTTCACCTCTCCTTTGCCTTGTTCGTCATCATCCTGCAGACAGTCAGAAAGCTTTGAGATCCAAAGAAAGAACTCAAAAGAAATTTAAAAAAGGTCCTACTTCCAGAAGTTTTTTAGTATCAACTAAATTTAGAATAGGGAAAAAAATCTTGCTTTTTTTGTAAACCAATAAACCAACAAAGTGATAGTCTAAGGTATATCTATACCCAAACTTCTTTAGAAATCAACAGAATAACTAAGGGGAAAAAATAAGATTTTTGTTCTACTGGGTTCTAATCTGGCAAATGCACATAAAACATGAACAGTGCTTTTATTCACCAATAAATACACGTGTCTTTCTAATGTTAATTGTATTGAATGTAGTTCTTATTTTAGTGTAAGGTTCATAACTGCATCTGAACCCATTAGTCAACATTAAAAAATACTAATTCAGAGAGACCAACTGTAACACATTCTCTAAACCGCATCTGTCGGTCTGTTGTCATTCATTATTAATCCATAAAAATTACTAATCCATAAAATCCTAAAGTTATTTTATTTATTGTATCCTGTTGGTAGCTGTAGCCCAAATAAAATCAATAAAAAAGGTCAAATTTCCAACAAGTATTCATTCGTTTATACTTATACCCATAGTTTGGTTTGATGAAGTTAGACATTGTTCAGTTTTCTTACCTTTCCACCAGACAGCACAGAATCATCCTCCATGTCATCTGAAAAAATAAAAACAAACTTTAGCTAAGACTTATAACATGGCTAAAACTTTTTATCGGAACACGTATTAACTCACTATTGTGAATAAATACATAACTAAGCATACAAATCCATTTAAAATATACAAACCCAAGTCTGCCACATTCCCTCCTTTGACTGGAGTATTCTCGCTGTCTTTCTTTGAATTTGCTGTACAGGGAGCAAAGAAAGAAAGATGAACCAAGCGAAACACTTGGGAGATAAAGATTAAAAAAAAAGGAAAACTCTTCAAAGAAAGCATAATGTAGCCGTAAGGCAAAGAGGCATAAAATGACACTTAAAAATAGAAGCTACAATAGACTGAATCAATGCCTTTGCTAGAGAAAATATATATTTTAGGGAGAATAAAGTGGGACATTGCAAATGGGACTTGGTCTAAAAAGAGCATTTTCAGTCAGGTTTGTGTTTTTGGTTTTAAAGCAAATCTTCAAATTGGGAGTCCAAAAAAATTAAATAAAAAAACAAAAACATCCTCAGGCAGTTTTGCTTCTTTTCTGACTGAAAGACTATGTGTGGGTTGTGGGCAGGTCAGAGGTTTCTTGATGCTGAGTGAACGTTCTTATAATTCTGCTTCAGTGCGTAGTTCTTTCAGAAGGAGTTGGATACAATCCACCAAAGATGGAAAAAAAAACAAAGGCTAGCACAGAATAAGGAGGAGAAATAAATCATTGATGTGCATGTATGTAAACCCGAACAGAGTCCTAATAACACTCAGTGAAAAATGAGTTTAAAGAGGGCAATCTCCTTATTTAATAAAGCGTTAACTAGATTAATGAAGCCCTACACAGCTAGACTCGTGTATTATTTTAACTGTGTGTATCATAAACTAAATAGATGCACCTAAAAACTAATGTGTACTTGTGATATTTTGTGTCTGGTGTTTAACAACAAACTGACTCTCTGGCCCACAAAGAACAAATCTATTGTGAGGAGAGTGAGTGTAATCTGCATGTGAATCTAGTTTATGTAACATCTCTGCTTGAAAGCTTGAACTCCACACTCTCTGCTTTTTGACTTGAGAAAGCTCCTCAGATGAGAAGCGAAACATCTTCAGCTACAGAACAGAAGGTCCAGTTGTCTTTGTTTGTTTAACCTTTTGTGGATTCACAAAGAACAAATAACATCACAGAAATCTGATGCTAAAACAAAACTTTGAAGGCTTTGTGTGAATAACCTGTACTGGCATATGAGCCACAAAACCCTGTTAGTTAATAAATTATTAATTTACACTTCTCAAAATCAGCAATTGTTTAACAGTATTGTTGCATACATTTGTTTCTAGATTAAAAAAGGTCAAATATTATAAACACATTTTACAAACCGGTGCTTCAAGCTTATTATTTAAAGTGATTGTGTGATGCTCAAAGGGAGTGTCCTGCTTTATCCTGTCCTTCAGTACGTACTATTCTTGGACATGCAGCCATCCTCCATGCTGGCACCAGTAGAGGATTCGTCCAAGTCCTTCGTCTCTTCCTCCGTGTCCTCCTCTTCTCCTCTGTGGCCCCGTCGCTTCCAGTGTGACCCCGGGTTCCTGAAGAGAGTTAATTTTAGGGTCCAAAACTGAATGGTTTTGGTTACGCACCATAGCTAAGACTTCAGTGAGGATATTTTTACTGAGCTTGGAAGACTCAAAGTTAAACATCTCCAAAATCTGCAAGATGTTCAAAATCAAAAGAAACGCAGGACGCATAAGAGGCTACTATGGGGAAAAAATTATCTATGAACATAAATATGTCTGCTGCTCAGTATCAGTAACAGTCTTCTTTGTAGCACCAGCTGCTACTTAAACAGGTGACTAATTAAAGTCCAGCTGTTTACTTTCACAGATGTGCTGCACTTTTATATTTTGTTTAAAACAAACATGCAACCTATAATCTGGTTTATGAAAGAGGTGTAGTGTAATTTATTTGATTTTATTTATACATCTGTTGCTTTTTATGAACACACCATCAAATCCTAAACTCAACAAAAAGATTATAAACATTTTGTATACTGTCAATTTCAGTTCTCAGGGAGAAATCTGAAACAACCAAAATTGAAACTGCAGGTCAAGGCTTTAGAAATATTTGGATTTGTCCTAGAAAACCGCAACCGGTGCATCTCTAATGCAAATAATTAATCAGAAGCTTATGATCCAGTATATCTGTGTCATTGATATGTTGCTAAAGAGCCTCACTGCTGAGTTGTGTCACAGATTCTTCCAATATTTGTTTTATTTTTAATTAAATTATACAATAAAGCATTACAGTTTCAATAATACTTGATTAGGCAGCAAATGTGTATTAACCCACAAATGAAAACTGTTGAAATCTTATTCCGATTATGATGTTTGTAATAAACTACAATGCCAAACTGGCCCTCTTACCCCTTCTTTCCTCCCTTCCTACGGGACTCGACAGGAGTGCTGGGAGGCGACGGCGAGCGTCTCCTCTTCTTGCCAGCAGAGTTTGCCTTGCGCTCCTTGCGATCGGGTGTACGGGAAGACTGATCAGACAAACCCCGAGCAGCGTGAGGGATGGAGGATGAGAGAAAGAGCCGCAGAATGAGAGGATGGACTGGCTACACACACACAAGGAGGGGAAGCAGTGGGAGAACAACAGCAGGTGGGGGGAGGATGTTGGGTGGTGGAAGACACAAACAGGGTTCCTGAACACTGACATCTGACTAAAAAGACCTTAAACTGTGGTGTATTATGCCAGTTTGCCAGCTCAGTTTCTTTGGTCATGTTAAACTCTATTAAAACTGTAAAAAAAAACACTTAGGATTTGCCACAATTTGCTAGTTCTGGTTGTCATTTACTTTGCTTTCAAAAAGCTAATGTAACAACAAACAAATAAATCCTTTCTCATAAAATATTATGTGGTTTTTGAAGTTAGAATTGCGTGGTGAGTAAAGCCTTTATTTTAATTTGATCAGGTTAATCTCAAGATTCATAAAATCAAAACATATTCCTTCTCTAAACATGGACAGGAACCCTGAAATATATTAAAAGAAGACAAAGAGTGAGGAAAAGTTTGAAAAGGATGACCAACAGACCAACTGAAGCCAGATGTGAACAAAGGAAGACGACAGAGAACAATCCACACGGCAAAGCTACACAACTAAATACAGGCTTGCAATAAAACATTCTCACTCAAAAGCATTCGCACAAACTAAAACAAAATAATCACTGAGCTTTCGTACAGTGCAGAAATCAGTATCAGTGTTTAAACTTTGATAAACAGCATTCAGTCAGAAAAGCTGCTGGTTATGAGGTGTAATGATAAGCCACTACTAGCAAACTCATTATTAAACCTGAAAGTGAAAAGTCAAACACGTGCAGCACAAACATCTACCTCTTCCTCTTTGGGGAAGACCCTCTGTCGGAAGCTGACTGGCTTCTTGTTCTCGTCCACCTCATAGTCTTCCTCATTCATCCACTCATTAAAGGCATCCGTGTCTTGAACCCACTTGGCATGAACCTGGTAGAGACAAGACGCTGTTAAACACAACAAAGTTCCACATTTTTTTCTGGTATATCAAACTAAATCATTCTCACTGAAATATACTCATACTAATACTGATTAAATTAATCAAATTAACTAAAGGTTTAAATGAATTCCCCTTTTCTTTTATCATAAACTAGACATGTTTGGTAATGAACAGATAATATAAAAGCAGAAGGGCTAATAATTACAGAATAATAATTTAGGAGTATGGAATATATATTTTTGGTAGACAGCCTAATTTTACTTTCTGTTTATTCCAACAAAAAGTAAAAGTAAATCTATTTGGAAGAGCTCACCTTCCAGGGTCGGTCGGTGCTAAGAGGATCTTCCACATCACCGTCCACCTCACCAGTCGACACCCAGGTGTCATAGCTAACAAAAGACAGATCATTATGGGTCAGTGAATTCGACAAATTCAAATTTGCTGCTCAACCAAAAAAAAAAAAAAGCAAAATACGCTTTGAAAATGAAATTTTTGTTTGTTTTGATTATTATAGATAAAAATCTGACGTAATATGGAATTATTAAATAAAACAAACAATAAAAAACAGCTTGGTATACATTCTATAAAAATATAAAGAATGAAAACAATTCTCCCAGTGTAAAGAAAGGCTCATCTGTCAACCTCTGCTTCTGTTTTTACCTGTCTGGGTAGAAGCCCCAGTGAACGAGCACCTGCTTGTCTCTTCTCATGACAGGACGCAACCACTCCTCTGAAAAACACACAAAAAAAAAAACAAATACGCTGACAAAAAAATTACAAAAAAGCAAAGCTTACACTTTCATTAACGGCGAGGATTTTATCTCCTGCCTGCGTCTTAAAATACCCACACTGTTCCAATAAGTTAGTTATTTTTAGCTCACAAAAGCAACTGTAGCTTTGAAATCATTAGTCAAAGAGCAGCCACTAATCTTTAAGCATGACAGACATTAACAGAAAATTACAAGCTTTGCCTGAAAATTATATTTTATAATCCTGTTTTACTTTTATTAATGTTATTTCATAAGTAGTAACAATCAACTAGAAGAAAAAAACAATTTTGCAGTTTAATTTAGTTAAAAAATAAAGTAAAATGTATGCTTTGTATTGTCAATTTTTTAAGTTTTCCTTAAATCATTACAATTGTTTGAATAACAAAAATAAAACTAAAAAAACAAGACTTGAAACAATTAAATAACATTTACAACTGTATTTATTTTTACTATGCTTCTAAGAAGAAAAAAAAAAGAACTATAAGAATAAAGGTTGTTACAGCAGTGGAAAGCAACTGCAAAAACATTTACATTTTACAGTTTTAAAAAAACCTAAATGCACTTTTAGGTCTAACAAACCTTCTTCCTGCTGTGACAGAGTGGGGTAAATGTGGTGGGTGGCCTTTGACTTATCTTCGGTGATGGAGCCCTGAAGAGAAAGCAAGAAAAACAAAAAAATAGAGAAATTTAGAGGCAAATACAGCATCACTAATCGTCAAAATCTATTTTTCCTGATTTGATATGAGCTCACCTGGTGTCTTTTGATGATGTCTTTGAGTTTACTGGCTTGTTTCTGCTCAATTTCTGGTGACAGGTAGACGAGGGGCCGAGTCAAGCAGTTATTCTACAAATACAACTTAAAGTTAGAATCAGATTTCCTACACAAAAAATGTTAAAAACCAAAAGATCAATACAGTCAGATGCATCAAAATGTTGCATGAAGACCATCTACAGCTTGCCCCCTGTGTGAAGACTTCATTGCTCGTACCTGGACCAGGTTCTTCTCAACATTTAAGAACATTTCTACGTTCCTGTCCATCCGTGAGGGATTCTGCAGGTCGAATCTTCGCCTAAGAGTAGAGATCAGAAAGCAGAGATGTGGTTTAAAACAAGTAATCACTATTCTTAAAACATAAAAAGGAATCTTTTGAAATTAGACAGAGACAAAAGGTTAATCTAAAGCTAGTTTATTTATACAAAATATATTCAATTTTACACCCAACCACTTTCATTTAAAAATTGGAAAAAAAACACCATCAAGTTTCATCAGTCAAAAAATATGTTTACGTCTGAAGATTTTTAGCAACTCAACTCACAAAAAAGGCACCAAGGTCACACCTAAAATGTGCAACGGGCAAAGTAACAATCAGTAAACATTTTGAAGTTACCAATAAATCCACTCACCAGCCCTGTTCGCTTTTGAATTTGTAAACTGATCCCAAAATGTGACAGAGAGCACCTCCCGCCTTAAAATCCAGAAAACACTTGGCCTGATGATAAACATTTAGAAAGTGAAATTTTAGCATTCAAGACACAGCTATGATGGTGGCTTGTGGTTCTACGAAGAGCGATGAGTGTGTGCTTACAGGTAGCTTGGTAAGAGGGGGATTGTTGACCCTCCGTCCAAACGCATCCTCTTGGAACTGCAGCAGCTGGACCACCAGGCCAGCCAAAGATTTACTGGAGGGGGAGTCATTCTGGACATACTAAGATGAGACAAAATAAACTATTGTAAAGAAAAAAACAATGCATTTACTTTTATAACACTTTATACAATGTGTAAGTTAATTATGATAAACTATCAGGAACATACAAAACTTTAACAATAATCCATGCCGACATTAATGTTTATGAAATATATTAACAACTGCAACATGCAAGATTTTTAAACCATGATAATTTATCAGCTATTAACCATAAGCATGTCTTTCAGCAACAAATCTGCAGCTCATATGAGCTCAGTATTTGCAACAGCAAAGTAAACATCAAGTTAGCAAAAGGATTCTTCAGCAGCGTGATTTGATGTTTTGTTTTGTGATTGCCATGATCTAACTTCATCAGGTCTTTTACACATTATTATTTTCTGGCTTGAGATAAATTTCCCCATACAATAATGAAAGAATATCATTTAAACCCTGGTCTGACAAGAAACACCACGCTTCTAGCAGAGACTGTACAACCAACTTGATTTCAATTGTTTTCCTGTAACAAATGAGCCTCAAACCAGGATCCACAATCTCTCTCTCGTGTGTTGTTTGGTTCAAACCTTGCCTTGTTTATAATTCAAGCAATCTAGGCGTGATTGTGGGTTTGACTCGGATCATGAGAGGATCACTCTTTGTTTGGAAACCTAAAGTGGGCGACAGAAGCTGGAGCCTCCACTGTCTGAAATGTTGCTGTGTTGACACAAAACACTACCCAGGCTCATCATTTACACATAATGTGACCGAGCCACCACACAATGGTTTCAAAATTAGTTTCTCTAACTTAAATATTATTTACAACAGAATAAAAGGCAGGTTATGTTTATTTTATTTATGAATGGATGCGGTGTCCCGTGACTTTTCCGTTAGCTTCGTGGACCATTTATTACACAACATGTGTAGCATATTTTAAATACACAAATAACACATATATTTCTTAATATTACAATAAACAGACCGTTCATATATTATAAAAATATATAACTTTCTTCAGTGCGTTACGAATAGCAACACTGACTGAGCAGTTAGCGAGCTAACTTTTAAGCTAGTTGAAAAGCTCAAGTGAAGACATGTTGATATTTCGGCGTCTTTTACAAAGGCACATTCAGAAATATGTTTATGTATGCGGATAAATCAGAGAAACTTTGGCTCAGGTTAGCTTTGTGTGGCTAAAGCTATGAGATAAACCAGCGCTCCATTGTGCAAACGAGACGCGGGCCTTTATAGAAATCAATGGAGCAGCGGCTAAGCTAACCCACCTTCTTGTAATGCTTTCCGATCCAAAGCCGCACCGTCTCCAGCTGGGATATCGTCTCCGAACTTTCCCAAAATTTCGAAGAAGGACCACCGTCTTTCTTTCGTCCAACAGCGGTTCCGCCGCCCAACGGACCCGTGGCCGGTCCGCTGGAGCCCGTTCCGCCTGCTGTTGTTGCCGCCGTCGCCATTGTGTGTTTAGCTCACTGCGTTGTCTTTCTCCTCCACGGCGTCCCTCACCGTGCAAGTTTTCAAATGATACTGCGCAGGCGCAAAGGTGTTGACGTGGTTGGCTAAGGCTTATGGGAAATGTAGGCATTATACGGAGTCCCGCAAGGGGCATGTCAGAAAATAAATATTATGGCGTTATTTCGCAATAACCACGTTTTTGACAGGTGTCTTGCCAAGGTAGTTTTACTAAAATATTTTCATAGACAGGGGGCACAGATTTGATCATGTTTTATTTTATTATGTTCATTTTATCAAATGTGTGCAGTGTGCCCCCCTCTAATGTCAAGATTGGAAATATTGAACTTGTTGACTTGACCTACCTTCCTAAGTGCGACTGTATACACTATTATAAGACTTAGAACTGTATAACACTACAGGACGTTTATCGTGAATTTAAAGGAGCAAAACAACGGCGTGCTTGGCCAGGCTTTCTATGTCTTTGTGTAATGTACCACATTATTGTTTTTAATACAATAAAGACATTCTAGCCCAGATGTTTTAATTATCAGTGGATTGCTTCGGACTTTTAACAGAGGCTGCCTACTCGTTGAAAGGAAGACAGTCCTGATAAAGAAAAACATTTATCTGATCACAAGAAGTAAGTTTGCAAATCCTTTCTGGTCACAGAACAACAGTCATACAACTTCCACCAAAGGGCGACCGCCCCCTCTGGTGGAAACAGGTTTTTTCAGGTGATATCGTGGCACGAGACCTTTCAGTTTTTGCCAGGAAACTCAATAATATTTATTTTCTGATATGCCCCTTACGGGACTCCGTAGTTTGCAAGTAAATCATTTACCTGTGTGCTATAAACTTTTTTATAAACTGATATTTACTTTGATGTTTACATGTTTATCCTTTTAATCAGGGTTTGTTAAAAAAAAGTGATAAAACAATGCTCACATTTTTACCCTGGACTAACACTCAAACACACAGAATTTCCATTGTTGTGCAATAAGTACTGACAGACCATCACTCCCAACACACACACACACACCTGCAGAGGAATCATGATTACTCAACTTGGCAAGATATTTGCAGTGTTTTTTTTTTACTGTTTTATCTTTACTCAGAAACTGGACAAGGAAGTATAAAAGTGCATTTACTTAACAACTGCCAGTAAATTTCATGTGGCACACGTGGAGCAACTATCAAAAGAGTATATTAGATAATAAAAAAATAAAAAAAAGTAGACAAAATAAATGTTAGTGTTTACCTTCTGGCAACACGTGTCTTGTATTGTTCCCTGAGGGATTTGTACCATGGGCCTGATTTGGTTAGCATGGTGCCACTTTGTTGCTCAGTTGAGTTTTTAGTTGCTTCATTTGATGCTTTATGCAACTATTAAATCATATTTAACTTTACTAAATGCAAAAGACCAACACCAGCTCTTGGCTCTGTTTGTGCTACAACCTTCACACCATCTAGTCCACAATTTTCACTATAAAACAAAATCACCAGAGGCAAAAGGTTTTGGTAATTTTAATACTCTGTCAGGCTGTGACTTATTTAACATTTCTCATATTATTGTTTACTAGCTTTGCACCACTACTTTTAACCTAGACACATGTGCTGGTGTAGATCCTCAGTTTCAAGTTTCAAGTTGTTTTTTATGTCAAAAGAACAAGATCAGCTTCTTGGCTCAGTTTGTGCTACGATCTTGATGACCTTCATTCATTCCATGTTGTGTTCATTTCAATCCCCATGTTTTCTTCTTTGATTAATTTTTCATATTTAGATAAACTTCTCCGACACACATGCCCAACTACAAATTATACTGATGTATAATTTGTCGTTGATAATCACTTCTTTATTTCAATGATTTATCTTTAACCAGAAACAGCACCAGAAAGTATGAGTGAGTTTATTTGGTAACTGACAGTAAATGATATGTAGGGAATATAACACCCCACCCCGCCCCAAAAAACCCCACAAAAAAAACATTGGCCCATTCAAATTACACAAAATAAATGTTAATGTTCACCATGATGATGGCTCAAGGTATGGTGTAAACAGTCTGCATCAGGCATTAGGCAGAGTGTTTCCATGTATGAGGAAAGTGGCAAGGAGTGGTAAGTTCAATCATTGCAGCGCTATCACAAATGAGATAAACTATACTGCCTCAATCTGCATGAAGAAACGTGCAGCTCTGTTGTGGACAAACAACAGGACTTTTGCATCAAAGAAGTGTTCTGATTGAGATTTCCTGTTCAATAACATGTCATTACTGTGAGGCCAAAGCTGGATTTTGTTTTTCTGTTTTCTAGATCTAACTCAGATGTGCTGATGGAAACAGAGAGTCTCGCTGTGTTTTAAAATTTTCTCCTCTCCATAGAGCTTGTACTTATTTTGACTAAATATTTGTGGTGCTGCCACTGACTAAATTTGGAGATGTTTCTTCAGGTGAGGATTTGACAAAAATGTGGAAACAAATAGAAAACCTGCTAACAAGTGACTAAACAGTTGTATTGACCTGAATCTGTTTCTATGATTATGTTTAGTGGTTGATAAAAGATCCATCCATCCATCCATCCATCCATCCATCCATCCATCCATCCATCCATCCATCCATCCATCCATCCATCC
>JAOXNZ010000054.1:3702070-3712477 GCA_028566095.1 Kryptolebias brasiliensis | reverse complement strand
CTCACACCTAGGGACAATTTAAGAGTTACCAATGAACCTAACATGCATGTTTTTGGTCTGTGGGAGGAAACCAGAGTTTGTTATCAAAGTGATTTTGCATATTTTTTTTAGAAACATTTGTGCTAATCTGCACTTCCCCCCTCAGTAATATTCCTCAAAATGTTAAATTTTTTGTCAGACTTTAAAGAAAGAAACATTATTTGTCTGGAAGTTAGATTAATGTAACAAACAGGCTAACCAGCTACTGACAGGAAGTGGTCAATACTGCTTTCTCCTTATTTGTATCAATCTGTCACATAAGTTTTGTTTGGATTTTTAGACAAGATTGGACAAAAAAAATTACTAAAACTAGTCTCTTGTGTTGTGATCATGAATATAATTATGATTTATTTCCATGTATGTTTTGATCAAAGCTACAGAGAGCCATGTGGCCCCAGAGCCACAGGCTGCAGACCCCTGACTTTGGGGATAATTGATTTTGTGAAATAAAATAAAAAAAGCAGCTCAAGGCTTCTGACTTTTATAAGACAG
Organism: Kryptolebias brasiliensis; assembly: GCA_028566095.1. NCBI lineage: Eukaryota > Metazoa > Chordata > Actinopteri > Cyprinodontiformes > Rivulidae > Kryptolebias > Kryptolebias brasiliensis. Next base: position 3,711,946 of record JAOXNZ010000054.1, on the reverse strand, counting down.
TTTAAACTTTACATGATGAACATTAGGAATCACAAGTTTTTTAAAACCCATCAGAGTTATCTGCTTCGGCACAAACAAGAGTTTTAATATCAACATTTTTTGCTCCTATTTTCATTTAAAAATACATAAAATTGTCTGAAAACTTAAGTGTTTTCTTGCTGTTTCATTTTTACTCCTGCATCAGTTTGTTTTAAAGTTTTTACAGTGAGCATAATTATAATTAATGTATTATTTTATGATTTATTTAAAATGGCCAAGCAATTACTATTCTTTTGAACCTGTAATTAGTTTTGTATTAATATATAGCCTACGTACTGGTCTTTTAACACTTGTTCATTATGAAAAGAAAGAGGCTAAACTGACAATACCTCTGAAATACTTCACTTGTACAGAATATTTAGATTTAAATTGCACAATGGTGTCCTTTCCACATTTTATTGATCCGCCTTCTAGAAAACCAGAATCTAAAAACCTAAACAGATTTATCAATATTTAAACTATTATTGTGACATAGTTTTGTGCAATCTTGTTTGGGTCAAAGACCTTGGGTGGACTTCCTACAGGACCAAGTTTATAATTTGAATATTTTTAAATGATAATGTTAATGATGGTGACTCATCGTGTGTTAGTGCTAGTAAACACGTGTTTCTTGTGCATAAAAACATGTCACCATATGCTTTGTAGTGTTGCTGCTGATGCAGGAGTCAATACGGACCATATGGAGTTTCTTTTTGTTATTGAGAGAAGTTTAAAACCAGAAACAAAACTCAACAATCAGCAGTGTGTCGAGCTACACTTTCACCAGCATGTCAAATCAAACGAACAAAAGCCAATGACTGACAGACAGTGACCTCTCCTTCCTGCTTGTCAACACTACAAAGACTTTTGTCGTACGTTTGCAGCCAGCTGCTGCGGTGCAAACCGCCCCGCAGCAAATTACTGTAAAGAAAAGAAAATCAGGTTAGGAACGAGAGTGGACAACAGGACGAATCGCAGCTTGTTGTTCTAATATTAGCCGTGCTATTGTTGCCGCTAAGGCTGCTCGGAGCTTTTGTATGTATAGCTCAGGACAATGTTTGCATTAATAAGTGTTTTGCTGCATGACTTCGACCCCCAGCATTAGGATCAATCGCCATCTGATGTTGTGTTCAGTATATAAAATATCAAGATTTGACCAGTGCATTTAAGATGGCTGCCACAGCCAACTGATTTTCAAAAACACAAAAATCTGTAAAACCAATTTTACAGATATTGACCTAAACATTGGTTAGCAGTAGTTGCAGCTGAAATTGTGCAAAAGCTTTGTTGAACATTTTGCTATTAACTATTTGGAGTCAAGTCTTTCTGTCTGTTTACAAAATATCTTATGAAATATTAGAAGGATTTCATCAAAGCTTTCAGGAATTAATCACTGGATGTACCTCAACAACCCATTTCAAGATGGCTGTCAAAGCTAAATGACCTTAGTAAACACAAAAATGGTTACAATTCAGTCATTGTTACAGACATAGAGCTAAAGTTTGGTGTGTTAGTAGCTGAGAATCATCGGCGATACGTGCAGAGAAACTGCATAATGTTATTTTCAAGATTTGACCAAAACGGCTACAATTCCATTATTTCTCAGGATCTTAGTCTAAAACTGATTAAATGCAGCGGGCGATATGCACTCCTTCATGGAATGCTAAGACTTCATTTATGAAGGATTATTTCAATGCCTAATACTGATTTATTTTTTCAAAATTTATTATTAATTCCATTTAATTTCCTGAAGAAGTAAAGCTGTATTTTGTTTGGCGTGTGTCAGTAAATGTGCAGGTTTACTGACAGGAAAATGTAATTTCTCTAACCCGAGGATCAATCAACCCTTCTGCATCCTCTTGGAAACGTGTGCCCGTCCTTGCATCACAACCTGTTAGTGTTATCGTCACTTCCTCGTCCCCCCCGCCACTCCACCCAGTGACCTGCGACAGTGAAAAAGACAAAGAGGGAGCAAAATGGAAGAAGAGGAGGAAGAGGAAAAACAGAAACGTTTCACCGCTTTCAGAGAGACTCCATTGGTGAGGTCCCTCCCTCCCACCCATTCTAATCACATTACTCGAGAAAAATTTTACTTATGGCTAATGGAATTTGCTTAAAATTGAACCGCTGGGGCAAAAGTAGATTTGCATTGATCCAGATATGTATAGAGCCAAAGCCAGTCTATCTATCCTGTGAGGGAATTAAAGGCCGCTAAGCCTATAGAGCCAGACTGTATAATCCTATGTTTAAAGATCAATACTGGCTGGAACCCACGTGAGCGCTTTTCATTGTGTTTGTTTTTGTGTGTCTGTCTGAATACACACACACACACAAACACTGTACAGAACATGGTTCCTTTTTTCAAAAACATCTATGTTTTTACAATAACTCTCTTAGATTGTTATTCTGCTCGTTTTTGGCAGAGGTGTGTCATAAACCAAAGGCGCTTTTGAAGAATCTGAGCGGGTCAGTGAGAGTTTTTGCCGTCGTATTGTTTACTCTCTTCAAATAAACCTGGCCGGCCTGGATTTATTTAGTCTGACACCCACTGTCGACGTAGAGAGCCCTGTGTCAGCTTCAACCTCGGAGTAGAACAGAAGGAACAAACAGAACAAGCGGAATAAATGTAAAGAGGGTACAGACGTTTTGTGTCAATTATGTGTTGCACACTGGAAAACCAAAATAAACTAATGCTCACTAATTAAAGCAACATTTCTCACAGTCATAAGGCCCCTTAGGAAACCACATTTAGACAAAAATCAGGGTTTGATATGGTTGCAGTGTGCACCTTTTGAGTAAACATATTAGCATGCAATCATTTTCACAAACAAAACAAACATTCACACACACACAATATTTAACCCCATTCAAGGAAATAAGAGATCATTAAGCTATCAGGAGGAAAAGATAGCTTTTATGCAAAATGCAGAGCTGGTGTGTTTTTATAAAACATTCTTAGATGTTGCAATCTGCACTGAGTTTGACTTATTTAACAAAACCTGGTGAAAACTAAACAAGCTGAGGCATAAATGGCAACATTTAACAAAACTAAAGTAGTTTAATGTCAATCTTTTATGTGTGGTAGACAAAGGAAAAATAAATGAAATAATAGAGATAAAAAAGCAAGAACAAAAGCTGGTAATTCCACTTCCACAGAAAGATTGCTATTGTTGATGCACTGTTTATTTCCAGCAGACTATGGCAAATAAAGACTTTAAAATACATTTTTCATAATTAATAATTTATTTGGAACATAGTTACTTTTCATGCAAGTTGATGTAACCAGTAATGAAAAGTTTATTCCTTCATTTGAAAGTTAGAAACAAAAAATATTTTCTTAGTTTTGCTTTAAAAGTGACCGAAACCTCTGTCTATTAGTCAGCTTTATTCAAATTTGTTGCCTCTGTGGAAGAAATCATTGCTTCACGAGTTCTCCAGCAAAACTGATGTTGTCAGTAGATGTTGTGCTACGTTTGTTTGCAGTTTCATCATTGCACTTTAAACAAGGAGTTTGATAGAAACACTTAGCAGCTCTCTTTCAGGAAAGTCTTTTTTCCTTGCATGAAGATGAAATCAAAGAGGAACACAACTGGTCAAACCTAATGAAATCACAAGGTTTTAACTGGGTGACACAGATGAACTGTGGAAAATAAATTCCTGCTGGCAGTCCATCAATCTCATCCATATTTACTTCTCCCTCCAGCATCTCGACATTCCCCCCCCCCCGCTGCAGACACTGAGAATGTGCTAAATGACCTCGCACACTGACAGTGTCGCTGTGCACACACTCGATAGTGACCTCATTGATGAGCCTGAGCCTGCCAATACAGTAACACACACAGAAATTCATCAGTCAGGAGGTCACAGCGACCCTATCATCATCACGCTGGCTGGAATGGGCAGCAGCGCAGCAATGACATTGGTCGTCAGTGGCAAATCTGATGACTAAGATTTCCAAATATGAGATTAGTCCTTTTAACTATCCTGCTCTAAGTGCCACTCCACACAAATGGGGCCCTAAGAAGATAATAACTGCACAATTGCTTTAAAAGGGAGGAAGTTATTCAATTACAACCCCATGGAGTAAAATGTTGCTATAATGGTACCGTGGCCACATGCAACTTTGAGAGCAGCCATTTTTAAATCTTAATAAGAAGAAAACAAATGATGAGGCTTTTGTGGGAATGGAAGAAAGCACTTTCAGATAACTTTTTTTTTTTTCCACATTTTCACCTAAAACAAGACTTCCCAGTTACTATTTATAGATTCCATGCAAAAATCTGTAAAATTTAGATTAAAACGTTTAATTTTTGTTCTGAAAAGTGACGTTTTTCAGTCTGTGAAAGGTTTAGAAATTGTTTCACATCCACAGATTTTTTTTGGGGGGGGGGTGCTTTTGGTCTTTGGTATTCTCATATGACTTCCATCCTGATGAAGTGTCTTTTTTAGTTCAAATTTGTGTTGATTGCAGCAGAAACATAGTTTGTGATTGAATTCAAGTGTCACTCTGCACTGTTCCGTCTGTGGCTCTGAAAAGTTCAGGCCCATGCTGGTTCAGTAATGGCTGCCAAATTTGGCTGTTTTTTGTTGAAAGTGTGCACCTTGGATAAACAACTGGCTATGTGTTAAAATACAGACCTGATTGAATTTCAGCACTGGATATGATCTGCAGGTACCAGTGCATCCCTTGTGCAGTACTGTTACTAATTTTCCATAATTCATCAGATTTGGGCTATTTTGTATTATTAACTCTTGGTAGTGTGATGAAGCTCAAAGCAGCAAGTGGGGTGTGTGTTCAACTAAAGTCCTGGTTTTAAAAGGAATGTGATGTCACTTTGTAGTAGAAATTCCCATCTTGCCTGAATCACATTTGGTTTTAATTTACATTTCAGGAGCCTTTTTAAATGTTACAAAATTTAGTTTTATGGCCACATTTACATTCATATGCAGGTAATAGAAACAAATCACAAATGCAAACGTTCCTAAAGCTCTCAGCTGCAGGTAGCATCTTCTTCCTCTCCACAAACGAGGATAAAGTGCTGCTGGATGCCTGACGGCACAGCTAAAGGAATGAGCGCAGCTGACCATTCTTCCTCGGCTCTTTGGCAGCATCCACTCAGAGCTGTTGAAAGTCGAGAGGCAAGCTCGCCCTCTCCTCGTCCCACAGCCTCCACCCTAATCCTGTTTGTCTCCGTTTACCAGGATTGAAGTAGAGGCCTCTCCGAACCCCCCCCCCTCACTGCCTGTTCTGCTTAAAAACATTTCCTGGAGCATATCTGTATGCCCTCCTCCAGGACAACTCTTATTACTTACAAATTACAGGCTTGGTAACCCAGTTACCCACAGAGCGTTCAGTTCTTCTAGAAATCGACAGAGTTTCCAGAGGAAGGCAGCACAGCCAAGGGCAAACCACAGCTGTGTGGACTGTCATTGTAAATTTACAGTTCAAGAAGTATATTTTTTTGTTTTTGAAAGTAAAAGATCTGCCACATTTTTGGATGACAGCACAAACACTTACCTAAAGTTACAAAGGTACATGTGATTTACATATTTTTTGTGCTTGTTGTGACATCAGTCTCACATAATAAACTTCATGTCTTCCTCAGGGATAACACCCAAAATAATTATTGATTAATTTCTCAGAAATGCATCCTGAATGTGTGAAATGAGTCTTATAAAGACTGAGGAAAAAACAACTACCAGGAACGCTGTAAAGCAACTAGATTTGAAGGGATATTTTGTCAAATTAACAGATAAAATACATGTAAGTGCTGGTTTTTGAATTTAAAGATAGGTAATTTTTTTGGATTCAGTTTTATTTAGCTTTTTATTTTATTGTTCAAAACCCTCTATAAATGCTGTGACATTTTTCTTAAATTAAATGGTGCATTAGTCATAAATAAAATCAACATAGTTTGGACTTTATTTCTTTACACAGTGATAACTTAGCTGTGTTCCACAGACTGTGTGACCACACACTTGGAAACGTCCATCAGCGTTGGTGCTGATCCTGCAGCACAATACCTGGATGCTGCACTGTTTTCTGAATAAACAAAACCGTGAATCAACAGCGAGGACAGAGAGAGCTCAGTCCAGTAGGCCACAAATGCTCTCTGTATAGATTATTTTTATCCCCACCTCACTTATTCTGATGTGAACACACATGGACTTTTTTGAATTATGACCAAAATGGGAGCTCCTGCATCCATGTAATGATTTTCTGCATTTTTCAGAAAACTTATAAATGGGGAAACAAGAAGTGGCATAAACTTTGAAGTCTGAACATATCATAAACTGCTGTTTCTGTAAAAACAAAAAAAATATACCTAAAATCTGTACTTTGAAGGGACAGCAAGTGCTCTTATGGTTGTTTCTATCCAGTCCTGCAGAATTCAAAAATATCTGCGTATGCTGTTGGTCTTCCTGATGCCACAATAATAATTTGCATTCTTGCAAGACCAACTATAGCTTACTAAGCGTTCAGTCATTGTTGCAAAACCACACTGTACTTTTTAAATTACACTGCAGGTGCTGAGCTTTTGGCTGCAAGGTAGCCCTGAACTAAGATTCAAAATCACAGATTTATCAGCCACTATAAAAATATGTTTGGTTGTACTAAAGTTACATCTGAAGGCCCATATAACTGCATCCAAATTACCCTCCACTTCCCCCAATCTTACCCCCACCCAAAGAGACAGTAAGGCTTTATGGTGCGTTTCATTTACAAGTTGGAGTTTCCAAGTTCCTAGTTGGAAAAATCAACTGGAAGTCCCCTGAGATTAGAATTCCGACTGGGAAAGTTAGAGATTGTTGACCGACCCAACCTCAAAATCCAGTATAGCTTCCTTACACACACTTTGTACTTTCATATGTTTGTTAAAAAAGGTTGACAGTGATTTGAAATGTAATACACAAGAATACACCAAGCTGGACATTATGATGTTTGTTATATTTTTAATAATTTACTGACATTAGCATTTCTCAAACAAATGCATATCACCCACCATATTGCAGGCCAGTGTTATAACCCTCCTGAAGCCCTCGTAACTGAAGAGCGTTAGAGAAGCCCTTGTAACTTTGGATCCACTTGACCCAAAGGCCTCAGACGAATTAAACAAAATTCTTGCATGATCTGTTGGGTAACGTGTTGTGAATGACTCAGCTCCTACCACACCAAATTTCAGTTTAATGTTGGTAAATTTATGGAGTTATAGACATTTTTGTGTTTGCTAAGCAAGCACTTCGGTGTCAAGTACGTGAGTGGATGGTCTGGTTTGCACCTAAATGCAGGGAGTACATGGAAGAACTAAAAAAAAAAAAACGAATTTATTTAAATAACAAAAGACTGACGTGGCAGCAACAGAAAATAAATAACAAAAATTTACTAAGTTCAGATTTACAAAGAACACAAGGGCAAGACACAAGGAAACCCAGACAACACATAAGAGTGACAATAAACCAGGGAGTAAGTGAGGAAGATGACCAGGTTTTAAAGGCAGAGGGTGATTGCAAAATGAACATAGGTGACTGATTACAAACAAGGAACAGGTGTGGGTGGTTGAGGCCGACTGATAGAACTACTGAGGGAGAGTGAGTGAGGCCCAAAGAACACCAGGAGCAGAACACCAAAAGAAAACATACTAGGAATAAACTAAACACATTAAACACTGGAGAACATACATAAACACAGGGAACACAAGGAACATGAAGCATTAAACCTAATACCAAAGTAAACTCAAAGAATACCCAAATCCTGACATTGGTTTGATTCTAAGTGTTAATCAGCTGTAGATGATTACTTTCTGAGACTCTCATTAAAATCCATCCAGAAGTTCATAAATTATTTTGCCAAAAGACAAGAGATAGACACAAACAATTACATTATTGCCCATCTTTTGTGGTAGTGGGTGATAATAATTCAGGCATGTGCACCTCCCACACACTTTTCCTGCTCCTCGTGGGAGCATTAATTTGCTGAAGCAGGACAGTACAGCAGATGCTTTGACAGACTTGTGATAAATGAAGCTTTGATAAGTGCAGAGGTGTGGAGATCTCAGAACACACAGAGCTGTGAGGCTTCATGAGCAACATTCAGGCCTGCTCCAAGAGGGGGATTAGGTTGAGCTAACTCTTGGTCATTTACAGTTTATCACAGAGAGGCTGTTTCTGCCAACTACTTTAGAGCACTTTCAGTACAGAGGTCAGGTCTGGGAAATTTCACACAGATTAAAGCTTTATTGTTGCCTTTTTTTGTCCACACACACATGCAGTCAAACAGTCACATACTCAAGTCTCATGGTAAGTGTGTGCACAGAGGCTATTAATACATTTAAATAAATGATTATACTTGACTTAAGAGAGCTTCAGCATCAATCAACCTCTTTCAAATAACATTGACTACACATTTTGTAGTTTGATGGAAAGTATTTTAGCTGTGATGATCCATTTTTATCCATTTTTATGGTTTACTCATATAGCCATATAGTCATATACGAATAATAAAATAATAGAGAAACTAAAAATAAATTTTCTAAAATGCTTGATACACTCACAGACATACACAGACACACACTGTAATTAATTACACACCCACCTTGTGTCTCCTCCAGTTTACGTCCTCACCACCAGGCCTGGAGGGCAACAAGCCCAGTAAGTAGCTAGCTAATTAGCTAATAACCTGCAAATCAAATTGGCGGCCGGCGGCCCTTTGAAGGCTCAGGATGAGTCCATTAGCATCAGCGACTGTCGTCAGAGCTCTGATCCATCTAATATTCGACCAAAGAGCTCGGCGTTTCTCATCCAGAGTTGCACCTTTATCTATTCACAAGCCCTGCTGATAACAGCCTTCTGTCTGAAATGAAGCGTCCATTTAAATGTTTACAGTAAACGAGCCAACTCATGCGAACACAGTGACAGACACACACACACACAATGACACACACTCCCTTTAAGAGTACAGAGCTCTCCTCGCCTCCCCAATTAGGCCTTTAATTTGGCTAATGGAGCATTAATGGAGAAAGAGGCTGCTGAAGACCCGAGCTCAGCACAATGTCCTCCAAACCAACACACAAACACACACCAAGAACACACACACACAGATTAGATTTCACTAACAATAGTATCAGAATGCCCCTCCCTGGAGACACACAGTTTAAAATCATACAAACACAAGCTGCTCGGTGATGGACACAAAAACCCTAAAGTTGTACAAACCTTATTTACTTTACAGACTTTAAACTCTTTAAACAGGCTTAACTCAATATAATAAATGTTAGAGATGTAAAAAGAAAGTGAGTATATTTCTTCAACCTTTAAAAAGAGGTGCTGAAACACATTTAAATGTCTTAATTAGACCTTATCTGTCGATGGGATAAAAATCTTATCTGTAACACAGCAGTGAGTCTTTTTGAGCCACTAAGTGAAGTGAAGTAACACAGCAGGTTAATTCACAAGCTCCTCGTTTGAAAGATGAATGATTACTTAATTTATGACTTACACAGACATTTTTTTAATCAGTTCAAACACAAACTAGATAATTTAAAGAAAATGCAATAAGCAACAATAATATAACAATTTAATAGTTATTTTATGATGATGGTTTTAAGCTATAAGGGCTTTTCTTTTTGTTGTAAACTTGACAATATAAAACTAAGAAAACAAAATCTTTAAATCAACTTAGAACAAGAAATCTTGAGAAAACAGAGTTGAACTTATGTTTCAAAACATATATGTGACAAATTCATATATTTTACAGTGTTTAATTTGTAAAAAAAAAATGATTCACCATTTAGGGTTGTTTCACAAAGATGGATTAATGTATTTAGGCACACAATGTTAGATGAAGTAGTTAGAGATGAC
>JAOXNZ010000054.1:3668319-3682982 GCA_028566095.1 Kryptolebias brasiliensis | reverse complement strand
CTTTCTTTCTTTCTTTCTTTCTTTCTTTCTTTCTTTCTTTCTTTCTTTCTTTCTTTCTTTCTTTCTTTCGTTCTTTCGTTCTTTCTTTCTTTCTTTTTCTCTTTGCTGTATGGCTTTTAAGTGAAAGTCTGGAAGTGCGTGACATTCAGCAGATGTCACAGATGTTGTGCGTCAGACCAGCTGTCATAAAAATATTAATGACTGAATAGGAAGTCAAAGTTTTCTGCTCTCTTGGTCATCTACTGTGACTGATGAACAATCCTCTAAAAGAGACACAAAAAGTAAATGATGAAGGAAATCAAGCTCACTTTGTATTCATTTTTCAAATTAAACAAATTTTCTTACTACAACCCCACCAATGAGACAAATTAGAGAGCGTATTGAACGTGATGCCATCTTGTTTGTGTGTTTTCAGTCTATGGTTGATTAAGGTACAGTATGCAGGGTAAGTATTGCTGCTGTTAATAAGATGCTAAGTTGTTTTCAATGTTCACATTAGTGGGTCATGAAATTCTTCAGGAAAAGTTCTAATTTCTGACAAGACTCCAATGATGAATGGCCCATTTGATGGTTTAAATGGTTCTTAAAATTATTTTTCTCTCAGCATGTAGGGGAGGACAAGTGCCTGAGATTATGGATTTATTTCAAAAGGGTATTGAACCTTTGTTTAACATATTTTTTTAATTAGGAAGAAAGAAAACACATGAACAGATTTTGATGAACTAATCTACTCCCTGTTCCTGTTTTGCTTCCACTTTAACTTTTTTTTATGATCAGCTGTGACACATCTGGCTGAAAACAGGAAGTTTTTTTTAATACCTGCTTTAAAGTTAACTGATCTGATGTTGAGTTAAGTACTTCACATTAAAGAAGTTATACATATACATTTCTTTGTGAACACACACAGGTGCACAGCCTGTTAAACACACACACACACACACACACACACACACACATCTTCCAGACATCCCTCCTTATCTCTCAGCTCCTTGGCTGCATCTTGACACACTAACCATGTACAAATATGGAAAGAGCAAAGCATTGTCAACACCATCCCAGTAATCCCAGTATGCAGCAGAACTCACTTAACACACACTCACACAGTCCCAGGTTCACCCCCCCCCCCACACACACACAACAGATGCAGAAATGTTTGATGACCACACACACACACACGTAACTTTCTCATCAAAACAATTAGACACTTTCACTCTCATTGTCATAAACACACACAGATCCAGTCCTGCTCACTCCCCCCTCCTCCCTGGGAAAGGGTGAGATGACAGGCCGTCACTGTTAGCGTTACACACCACTCAGAGCGCGCTCAGATAAGACAAGAGAGGAGCCGAGTCCTTCAGTCGAACCACGATCCAAACCGAGCTGCTGATGCTGATGAGAAGGCAGATAGTTTAAAAAAAAGTTTTAATTCAACTGCATCATATATCTGATGGCTTTTTTACATCAGAAAGTTCCCACAAATGTTCCTGTTTGGGGGCAAAATGAACAGATATTCAAAAAGTATTCTGTGTATAAACTGGTGTTTTAGAGTAAACTTGTTTTGTATTATAAAAACCAAATACAGCAACTTGCTCTTCACATAATTATTACATGTAAGGAGTCAAATTCTGCTCAATTGAACTGAAGTGCAATTATAAAGTAGAAGGGAAAAACACACATTTACTGTAAACAATCAGCAACATCATCATTACCAATACTACTGTGTGATGTTCTGATAAATTGCAGTTATTATTAATTTAGTCAAACCATCTCCAGGTTTTGCAAATAAAAACACTAACACTGTTTTGATAAAAAGATATAATGAGACAGACAAATTTTATTACATTTTCCTTGTACTCTGCAAAATCCTGATGTGAAACAATCTGACTTAAAAGTCCTGAATTTATTTGCAAGACAATTTTACTTAAAAACCAAAGTATTTTAAACTTAAACAGACTACAACAAATGATCAATGAATAAATTCAAAGTATATCATCATACTTTATGCTAAAGGTGGGAGTCAGTCTGAGAACCTGAGTGGTGCTTATAAAAAAAGATGAGGCGTCATGCTCACTTGTTTGCTAATTTAAAACGTTTTCTAATCGTGGCTCACTAATGGCTGCTATTATGATCTGTGAGATAGTTTATCTTTGAGCTGACAGAAAACACTGTCTGCTAACAGTCAGCAGTGCAGTTTTGCTGCTGCCCAAGCCAAACACATGAAAAATATTCAGATTTTTCTGTAAAACCAATTTTCTGCAGTAAATTTAAAAGGTTTCATGAAAGTAAATGAGATGTTTAAAAGCTCAAAAAGGACCAGATAGGTTATCATTTCTTGCTGAATTCCGTCAGTCAACGTCCACAGACTGCTGTTGCTATAAAAATATATATTATAACTGCTTTAATCTAGCAAAACAAACTTTCCTTTGTTTGTGTGTGTGTGATAAAACCCTAAAAATCCAAATCTAAAATAGTAAAATGAGTCCATGGTCAATACTAGTGACTTAGTTTAATTCAGATCCTTTCTTCATTGAAAACTGTTTATGAAAAAGAACAATATCTGACTGGATATTATTAAAAAAAATGTTGTTTTTGTTCTAAACATTGGACTCCTAAATCTCTGCTACGGTTTTATCAGAGTCCAGAGTCCGGAGGTCAGCAGGTCACAGAGGGAGACCTGAGCGGGTTCATGAACAGGTTGTCTGTGGACTAATCCCTGAGCACACACACACACACACACACACACACACACCCACACACACACACACACACACACACAGACCCTCAGACCTGACCCCTCTACTTCTAAGACTCCCAAACACTGGAAGGCAAAAGTCTGTTTATATCTGCATGTCGATGTTTGCATAAATCTGTCCTGAGTTCACATTCGTAACATCTGAGAGCAAAAACATTTATTATACTCTGCGTGTGTGCAACTAAGTCTGCCAGTGCCGTCCTGCTGTCGAGCAGCTACAGACTGGGAGGCAGAGCAGGGGTTAAAGGTCACTGAGAAACAGAAGTTTGTGGCCACGTATCTTTCATCACTCAGTCCTTCTTCACTTACTTGTTCTGATTGGAGCAAAACAAAGTAATGACTCATCAACACTTAATATCTGGAGATTAACCTTCTTAAGTCTTTTCTGACCACAAACAGGGAAGAAATCAGTTTGAAGGTAAATTATTGTTGTAAATATTGCTCTTTTAGCAACAGTGGAGTAAATAGAGAGCCAACTAGTTCTAAATACTTTTACAAAATTAAAATTTCTTTTTACAAAACTTGAAAAGAAGGGCAATATAAATAATCAGCTACTGTTTCACTGACAAAACTTGCTTTAGTTTTATTTCAGAATTAGATTATTTTTTTCACTTTCACACATGACTGACTGCATATTTTAAAGAAAATCTTCAGAAATCGAATGAAAGTGTTTTAAAAACCGAAAAAAAACATGACTTTTATTTACTGTTTGAGTTTCATTTCTCAGTTCAGAGCGATTCTAAATGTATTGGCTGATTAAACTGACAGTTTTTATTGTTAGTGGCCTATGCTGGATACATGAATGTATGACAGATTATTTGTGTGGTCAAATACAGTTTCAGTGTGTCTGAACATGTATGTGCATGTGAATACATGTGGGTATGGTGGGATAACATAGCTTTGGATCTTTAGTTTCTACTAGATTATAGAAGAAGTGGTTTATCAAGTTTCTTCAGCCTTGGAGACAAAGTGTGTTCATAATGTAAATGTTATTATAGCCCCAAACGGACTGTCAAAATTTCTAAGCTTAAAGGTATAGGTTACTTTTTTTTTTCCTTAAAATGATTTTATTCTTTGTATTTAAAAAGTTGTTATTAATTAGTAAAGGCAAAACATTAGAATAATCCCCAACAAATACATTCAAGTCTTAAAATCATAAAAATAATGTTGCTCTAAAGTCATAAAGGTGATAATTCTTTCTCAATATAACAGTTACACAACAGTGGACTCTAAATAATAATAATAATAATTTTTTTATTTTTTTTTTATTGTTTATTGTTGTCATTGTTGTTATTGCTGTATATTACTTATTATCATTACATTTAGGTGAAGGACGAAGTTCAGTTTAATGGACCGAGCTGCTGTCGTTGACAAATCTCATTTCTTTCTAAGACACTTTCATCGCTAAGTTTTGTGGTAGCTGATAAGTCTGATTTGTGAGCGGCATCTTTGTTGACATTCTGGATAAACAAAGCCATCATTCAGAGGTCTTGGCTTCTGCAAACCAGCATGACATGCAGCGCAATGTTGTTGAAGGAATTCTTTGCACTGGCATTTGAAATTTCTTACTCCCCTCAAAGCGAATGGAGCTCCACTGAAGGCAACAGAGAGCACTGATTTCCAAGATCTTTGATGGGATACCACAGTTTTTGAGTTAGATTTAAGCACATCTTTGTATCTCTTATACTGTCCACCTTGTTGTCTGTGAGTCTCTGCAAGCTCACTGTAAAACAGAGCCTTTGGGATTTGGGGAGCATCCATTTTGACCAAGTGCCCTACTCAATAAAACCGACCTTTCATGAAGTAGGTTTCTTTGCCATCAACTCTGCAGCACTTCAGAACTACATAGTTGGGTATCTTATCCATCCATGAGATGCCACAGATCATGCAAAAACATCTTAAACGGAATAAAATATAGGGTCAGAGGACAGAATAGCCCCAAAGGGCTGTCTTGTTGGTTTTTTTTGCTTGTTGTTTTATGACCAAAGGTTTAAGATATTTAAATGGATATTTATTTATGCACACTCACTGCTGGTCTCTCTGAGATAAGTGTGTAACCAGGAACTCCTAAATAAGTAAACTCGTTACCCTTCAAAATCCAAAAAAGATTAAAAACAAAAACAACTGGACTTCTATCCAATTTTATTTTATTTTTTGACTTTTTTCTGGATGTACCATGTCCTGGATCACTGAGAATCTACACCATATTTATCCTTCAACAGTCAGCTGTGGATTGTGGTAATGCTGGCATACTCATTCTACCTCATATATAACTTCATTTATATATTTGATTTGTGTGTTTGTTGTGTGCTGGCATATATTTTTCCCTCCTGTTTAATTGCATAAAGGTAGACTAACTAGCACATATCTGAATGGACAATTCAAAAGTACAGCATATTGCACAAAGATCATGAGCTTGTCTCAAAATAGGTTTTAACAGAAAAAATGTTCACTAACCTTTATGAAGAGAAGATGAACGGCAGGGCTGTTGAACATAACACTGTATTTGTTTTACTTTGGTGCACCTGATTCACTCGTGAGTGCACACACAGAAAGAGTCAAGAGGACTCTCCTGGGATTGCTGAAGTTCTTAGCAGTTGCTTGGTGTTTATGTGACACCCTTTCAGGAGTGCTAATGCTGGAGGGACATTTAACAGCCGAACGGACCGATGAGCCCGCTGCTTCTCTCTGCCAGGAAACAGTAATGGATGGCTGGACAGTGACTGAATATGGGAGAGAAGACGGGAGGGGGAGCAGTGTGTTTCCTATCCCAGTCCCATGGCGGATCTCCTGCTGTGTTGGATGAAAGCTCCCCGACCAGCCGTCGTCGCAGTAACTAATTTGCTGAGATTTTCTGCTTGACTGGAGGCACGAGGAAGAGACCACCCCCCCATCTGACCATCAGCTTCCTCTTAGCTCCCCCTCAACACTCAGTTATTGAATCTCTGCTCCTCTTATGCACCTTCTCCTACTCCCAAAAAACTGTTCTTTATGAACAAAAGTATGCCATAAATTAAAAAAAAAAACCTAAAAGAGGCCTGTCAAATACCTTTTTATTTTGTATTTTTACCATTTTTGTACTCAGGCATGTCATCTCACTGTGACAAATACATTAGTTTACATTAAAACCTTAACATGCTTTTCTCAAGAAGCCTGACCACAGAAAAATGATGACAAAATTTTATCTATGTGTCAAAGACTGTTTATCAAAATAAAAGTGAGAAAAAGTTTTAATGCCCAGCTGTCTAATAAACAAGTTTTAATTTATTAAATTTTTAAAAGACATGACTGGTTTAGGTGTTGTGTTTCTGAGTTTGTTTATGTAAAGAATGAATCTTAATCATGCACCAGAATTAATCATGGTGTTCTTCAGGGTTTTGCGTTTGGACCAGTGCTATTTACTATTTTTAAATAAGCATTTTTTCATCACATTGGCAGACATTCTGACTCCAAGCAACATCTCTCTCTGGAACATTGTGGTTAGGGACACTAAAACATGACAATCATGACACATCAGTTTCATTTGCAAGTTTCAACCTCTACACTTCTTTTCTATGCAGATTATATTTAAATGTATTTGTCCAAAAAGCCACTTTAAAACAACAAAAAGCAAACTTGTCACAAAAACATTTGAGACCAAACTAAAACAAATAAAAAATAATTAAAGCAAATAACTCATTCTGAATTTCATCAAGATATGGCCTGTATACCATGATGACAAAGGATAAATAAAATAAAATAATTACAAAATAAATGAATGGGAAATAATGAAGTTATCAGTATTTGACATCTTACAAACTCTTGCTTCTTATGCAGACTCAACACAGGGCATGACTTAAATTCTCAACAATTAAATGGTTTATTGTTTATCACTGAAATCTTAGATTGCCAGTTCAACTTATGTCATTTTTACAGTATTAGAAACAATCTGTGGTATGACTTGAAAACCAAAGTCCATTCAACTTTATAGTCTGAATTTGTTTGTTTCATATTTTTACAGCTACATTGATATTTTTATGTTCAATTTGTGTTCAGATTTTCTTGTTTTTTCTTCCACTTAATGAAAGCCCTGCAGTCAAGTCAGTTACAACTAAATTTTAACATTTCCAAAATATTGGAAATACTGTATACAAAAACAATTAAACTAGCCTTTCTTCAATGCATATCACCCATCCCCTTGCATGCTAAAGTTTTAAACAAAAATCTGGTGTGATCTATTAGCACTCAGAGTATGTTATGGGGAGGACACTCAATTAGTACCACACCAAATTTTAGTTCTCTAACTGTAAAGTTGACTGAGCTATAACCATTTTTGTGTTTGCTAAGGTTGATTAGCTGTAGATAATAAAATATGCTTTAGGAGCTAAAATTAAACTGACTCATGAACTGACTCATAAAGCCTCTCCTCTCTTCTGTCCCTTTTTTTCCTTTTATGTCTAGACCACGTCACCTTCATATGTTCAAATCAGCACTGTGGCATCCTTTAAAGTTCAAATGGGTCATTGGCAAAAAGCCATAATCCTCTTCTTGAACTCTAACATGCTGTGGCCATTTTAATAGGGTCAAGCACTGGAAGCGGATCACATCCTGACTAAGAACTGCAAACTCTGACGTAGTATCAGCTGCAGGAGGTGAGGGAACGGGGTCTCTTCACATGTTTAACACTTGGGGAATGCAACAATAATGTACGTGCCTGGAATGGATAAACATGAGGATTAAAAGCTGGTGGATCAATAATATCGACTGGGACACAAAAGAAGAGGCGATCGCTCTGTATAACACTTCATGCACTGTATGATAACCCCTCAAGAGACAAGAAATGCATGTGTGAATCATTAACAAATCTATAAAAAAAAAACTGTGTGAAAACTGAAAATAAAACAGAAACATATACTCTTGTTGGAAGTTTGTACGTGTCTTTGTGCATGTGCCCATTTGTGTAACTGTTTGTGTGCATTGTGGTGTAACTAAGCACAGTTAATTCTAGGCAATAACACTTGGACAACAATAGATCTTTTCTTGAGGCTGTTCGGCACCCCTCCAGTTTCCACACGGTTATTTTTACAGTCATGCTAATCCCGCTTGGAGTAAAATTCAGTCAGTTCAGAAGGTGAGACAAACAGGTCATTTGACTATAGGATTATGGCTTATATGCTTAATTTGTTTGTGTGGGTGTTTGTGACCAGGAGTTTGTAGATGTTGACATTTAGAAAGAAATGTTAAACTAAATATTTGATCCAGTTTTGATCCTCATTTCATTTTATTTTTTCATTTTTGGTAATGTTTTGGTCTTGGCCTCCATGGGGCTTTAATCTTTTCAAGATCTACATTTGATTCCTATTACTGACATTACCAATACCCATGTCAATGTCTGAATGGACTCAGGTTTGGGCTCAACACATTAGTGCTATAATCGGCATGGAACTACACTTTGCAAACATGATTAGAGAAAAGTGAAATAAGTTATTGCAATTCAGAGTAATACAGGAACAAAAATCAGAATGATGAGTTTGTATGGGAATTATAATTCATTTTTGTAATTGTACAGAGAACTTTGACATATTAACGTAGAGAACAGGAGGCAATGGGTAAAAAAGGATGCTTTGCGTTGTTGAAGACTTTTAGGCAAATAAAGGTTAAAGTTGGTGCTGCTAACACAGGCTTTTTGCACATCATGCAGCACCTTCACCTCCCTCTGTGAGGCTGCTGTTAGCACCCTGCATCCATCTGCTCCCCCAGATCCAAACTTACATCCTCAACTCAACCAAAACTACACACACACACACACTCCACGCCACACACACACACACACACACACACACGCTTTTGCATTTTGCTTAGATGGGTATGATCACTTTGTTACCATAAGATTCAGATTTGGGTAAAACATGTACTCTTGCTTTCTAAGAATTTTGTTTATTTAGTCATTTCTGACTATTAACAGGATTAGAAGATGTTTAATATGACGTTTACGTTCCAACATTTGACTGCAGTCATGAACTATGGAACGTGACTAAAAAGAATGGAGTCCTGGATGCAAGCAGCTGAAATGAGCTTCCACCATAGT
Organism: Kryptolebias brasiliensis; assembly: GCA_028566095.1. Taxonomy (NCBI): domain Eukaryota; kingdom Metazoa; phylum Chordata; class Actinopteri; order Cyprinodontiformes; family Rivulidae; genus Kryptolebias; species Kryptolebias brasiliensis. The sequence continues at coordinate 3,674,163 of JAOXNZ010000054.1, read as the reverse complement.
GGGTGGACTCAGCCTTACAGTTAAGGTAAGGAGCTTTGTCATGTGGGGGAAGTCAGAGTAGAGCTGCTGACATTTTTTTTAAGAAAAAAGAGAAATGAAAAAAAGTTTTTTTTATTGAAAAAGTTTAAGAGTAACCTTGACTAGGAATAAAACTTGTTAATCTTGGTGTGAAGGTTTGTGTGAGCAGATTTCCTTCTCTCTCTTTGCCAAAGTGAAAATCTGTGGAGCTGAAGTGTGGAGTTCTGAAGTTGGGGTCAAACTAATAGAAGGACACCGAGGTGAAGTCCGCAGGCTAACATGAAGAGATGACTCCCCCTCACTCTGGCCTTATTTAGAGATGTGACTCTTGGCACATCTCAGGAACAGCCTCCCGGGGGTTTGAGGGGTTTGAGGGGGTCGATGCGGTCTGCAGAATCACAACATGATTACAGCTCTCCTTAAAGTGATGTACAAAATGGGTTGAAGCACAGGCTGGAGGGTTGTGTTTCTAAAAATCATTCTGTTAGCTTTTAGCACTCCACCCCTGCTGCTAAAATCTTGTGCTTGTCCGTGCTATGCTGCAAAAAGGATTCAGGTGTCACAGTAAGCGTGTTATTAACCTCTCAATGTCGACGTCTGACGCTGTCTCTTTCTGACAAACACTGCAGAGAGCCTGTAGATGTGCATTAATCCACCTTTTTAACCACAGAGCTCTTCAATTATTCAGAAGCAGTGTGAAGTCAAACATTCCCATTTAAACACCTAACACTTGTTTTACCAGCTCCATGTCCAATACTTGTGTAGAGAAGATGGTTGAAGCAGATGCTTTCAGGCTTCGAGACAGTCAAGGTGCCTTTTGAATATATTCTGAATGACATTTAAATCTAATGTAGATTTTATTTTACATGTTTATATGCTTCATTTATCATCCTCTTTTGTATTTCAGTAGCAAAAGAAACTAATCATCTGACAGGTGCAACAGTAGATGGAAAAATCCTGGATAAAGTTCAATGGCAAAAATTTTTGAAAGAAAGACACAGGACTTCGTCAGTTCTAAATCCTTCAAACCTAACGTATTTGCTTTTGGCTCATCGGCCCAGCGATGATCCATCACATCCTCCTCCTTCTCCTCCCCCCCAGCTCTTTTCATTTGACCTATCCTTCACCAAGGCCCAGCATAATCCCACTAAGTTTGGGCAAAACAGAGCTGAAGGAGGAGGGAGGGGTGAAGGTGGGAGCGAGGTCAAGGGAAAACTTGTTTTATCCAGAAGTCAAAGATGTGATCCTGCAGCTACAGTAGTTCCTCTGGCCTAAACGTTCTAATCCAGACAACACTGCAAGGTGAATTCTATATTTAGATGCAGGCTCATTTAGTTTTTTACTGAGTGACTGTTTGAATAAAATCTTATGAAAGTAAAACCCATGTTAATAGCAGCAAAAAGTAAGATTTAATAAAGGATCAGGGTTTGAAAAATAAGAGGGAAGGAGAAGGCAAACAAGACCAATTTAAGGTCCAACCTACTTGGATAGCACAATCAGATTATGACATAAGAAGCCAAAATCCATAAAGGTAGTATCTCACTGAGCTGTGAGTGTTGGGAGACTAGTTTATGAAAATTCCTTCAAATTTGTGGAAAACTTGCAAGAAAATACATGAATTTTCAGCTACAGTTTCACCAGTTGTCCAGCGAGCCATGTGATCATGTGTGAAATGTCCAGTTTTTGAAAACCATGGCAAAATTGTATTCTTGGCTGTGTACATTATTATGTTGCCCACCTCTGCCTACCTCAACTCACTTTACCTCAATACAGCTGCCCCACATTTAATCTGCTGGAGTACACTTTTGAAATGAAGAAATGAAAAATTTGGACCAGATTTTCAATAATTATTATTTATCAGCAGCAATGTTTTTAGACTTGAACATTTGCCTTAGATGTTTTCTGTCAAAGCAGTCAGATTACGTCTCTAGCCCTTTTGAGATGGGCTGGAGACAACTGCAGCAAAATTCACATTACTTTGAGACAGGTTGAAGATGCCCACAATGACTTTGTGACTATTTAAAACAGAAAATGCTGTCACACAAGTTTTTCCTACATGTTCAAAACTCAAGCAACAGGACTGCACACCTCTGTGACTCACATGAGGAAGTTGAGAACCTTGCGAAGGTCGCAAGACATTCTGGAGACATCCGGGAAACTCTGTCATGAGTGCTGTTCGTCAGCTACTCACATACCAGTAAGATACCACCTTAAGATATGTGCTGGGTTTAAACTGTGTTTCTGGAGTTGATATTTATTAGAAAACAAGTGAACATGAAACTCTTAGCGTCACAGTTTGTGGCACATGATTAGTTTTGTTTATGCAAAACAAAAATTGAATTGCTTCCATGTTGATTTGTGCAAAGAAGAGTTGAATAATCATTACTAGTGGAAATTATGGCATAAGTACGAAAACCCTTATTTAGACTAAAGTAGATTATTATGTGCTTGATTTGAATCCAAAATCTCCTTTTAGGAAATATTTTTTAAACTTTTAAATGCTTTTGCTTTCTGTATTTCTAACATCCACCTGCTCTATAAAGCAACAAACCAGTTAGTTTAAGCTCCTTATAAAGGAGATGAGAAGGAGCAATAGAAGTATGCAGCTAAAATCAAGCCAGATTGGGGTGAGAAGTGGAGGAGCTGGTGGAGACGTCGGTCCTGCATTTGAACTTAACCTGACCGTGTCCCGGGACTGACGCAGCAATTAGCACCAGGGATCAGCATCAAAAGGAAAGGCACAGTGTGAAGCTGGTCTAATTAGTCATATGAACGGAGGCAACAGACTGACCGCTGCATGCCTCAGGCTGTACAGGAGGGTGTGTGTGTGTGTGTGTGTAAGGCTGTTTGTGTGTGTGTGAGGCTGACTGACTTCAGTCAACAGCAGGTGAATCAGAGTCCGTGTTGGTGAAGATATGCTTCAGATCAAAGCGTTGTTATGTCAGCTGACATGTGACCTGAAATAATTTGCTTCTGAAACAAAATGAAAACATCCTGATTACTTCTCTGCAAACGTTCATTTCTCCTGCATTATTTAATGTCAGCTGTCTTTACTGTTCTAATGCTGAACATGAATTCATAGTGTACTTTTAGATTACTTTCATTTCAATTAAACTTTTATTTAGGTACATGATTCAGAATTCAGATCATCTGCCTTTTTTATTGTTTTTGCATCATGTTTAAATTAACTGAAGGTGCTAGGACATCAACCTGTCCCATGCCTTGTCCTTCCCCCTTTTTCTTCCTTCTTTTCCTCCAGGTTGAGCTGTGGGCTAACTGAACATCTCTCACTTTCAACGCAACAAATTTTAATTGGTTACTTATCGGATCCTAAACCTTAGTTTTATGTTTTTGAAAGTTGTCCAGAAGGGGCATCTTTTAAGGCTTGAAGATTAATAGTTTTAAACTGAAAAATAACTCTGAGATGCAGATGTTATTTTTGAAAATAGGACTTTGGACTAGTTTTCTGTGTCTTTTTAAAAGTTATCTTAGTTAGGAAGTGAAAGATTGGCTGTAGACACGTGATAGGAACACGATGAATCAGGCAGTGATACAAGAGACTGATAAGAGCCAATCAGGAAGTGAACATGGAGGACTGCCTTATTGTTTCCAAAAGTCTCTGTTTTAGCCTTTCACCAAGTCAACATTACAAAACTTCACCCCCCCAGAAAAGTCTATTTTCAGTGACTTAAACCTGTTTTTAGAGACTAAAACCAGAAGAAAAAAAGGCGTTTTTTTTACTAATGTGTTTAAACAAGCTGAGAAATGACTGTAGTTAGTTGTATGTTTTTAATCATAAAAATAAAAAAAATAGCAAGNNNTTTATTGCCATTTACACAAATACACTTATGTGAAATCGAATTGGTTTAGTACGAGTTAGCTTCACAAAAGTAAGAAGGTTAGACATTTTAAAGGAAATTGAAAAGTAAAAAGAATATTTAAAGAAAAAGTCCAAAGCCAGCCAGCTTGTTCCTGCTTTCTTAGTTTAATCTACAAAAATGCAAAAAAAATAACACAGTTTAACAAACATAAGAAAGTGTTTTTGCATCAACAAATTGGTTCCTTAAACTCTATTAGCTGTAAACCAAAACACAGAGACAGCTGTTGGACAAAAAGTACACAACTCTCAGGTCTTGAGTCAGGTCTTTGCTTCAGTTTTTTCCTTCTTCTCAAACGTTGTTCATCTTTTAAAGATTGTCAGGACAACGACTTCTTTGGTCTTCTAACTCAGTGGTTCTCAACTGGTGGGTCATGACTCAAAAGTGAGTCGCAGACCAATTTTCAGTGGGTTTGTTTGGAATAACTAAAAAAAAGTCAACTGTCTGATTTTTATGTCAGCCTTAGGGTTAATGTTTGAACAAGTGACTGAATCATTTTAATAAGACTGAATTCAGTGGGTGGCTACTCTTCTTTTTTAAACTACTTCTCAATAGTTTGACTTTTTTATTTCATGTTTGCACATGAAAGCATTTAGTTTGTTGAAAGAGAAGAGTTTTGGTTTTAATTAAAATGCAGCTAATTGAGCATAAAATGGAACATTTCCCCCTCTACATCTCCACTTGCAGCTCATTTTGGTTTATGATTAAACTTGTTTTTTGTGCATATAGAGTCACGTTTTATTCAATAAATTTAAAAAGATGAAAATTTTCCTCTAATTGGGTCATGCCTTATCATTAAGGGGGAGATGGTGTGACCCAAAGCCGGACCATCTAACTGTGCAGTTTCCTTAAATTCTTTGTAATTGTAAATGGTAAATGACCTGACTTGTATAGCCCAAGGATGCCAACATTACACTACATTCAGTCATTCACCCATTCATACACACATTCACACACTTTAAGGACTCAATGGGCATCTTATCAGCATATGCCTATATATATTTATTATTATTATTACTTTCTTTGAATGAAGTATTATTATGATTATGCATCTTAATACAACATTGACTTCCAGTCCTTTGTTTTGCATTAAGTAATAGTTACTTTGGCTTCACTTGACTTTATTTCTGATTTTTATAAAGAGCTTGTGAAAATTAAAAAAACAAATCAATCAAAGAGTAAAATTATCTGAGTAAATTAAAAATCCATACGAAGGATTCCCATTAGCTTGAATGTATTCTGTAGAGCATAAATAATCAGATAATTGATTGTCTGAATGTAGGCTGAATGATCCAGAAGAAGCTGTAAGGTTCAAACCTGATTTTTATAAAGAGGATCCATCAACTGAAGCAACATAAATCAGGTTTCTCAGAAATCAGCCCTCTGGTGCCCTGTAAGCCCTGCAGGTGAACACTGCCATGTAATATGCAGAAGCAGCTGTGATAATGGGGATTTACATGGACAAAACAAAAGTATGCACATATATTAAACATATTTCTGCCGCCTGCTCTGTAATCTGGTAAAAAAAAATAAAATAAAACTGTCAGGGAGGTGACAGGGTCGGGTCAGAACAACAGCCATTTCATTACTGTGGCTCAAATGTCCCAGGATTCAATTCAATCACAGGGCGATTATTTTTCCTCTGATTCCACTCTGTGGGGAATTGGCTGTCGTTTGTTGCTGACCTTTTCACGCGCCGACCATTTATCCCCTGAATAATTGTTCCGACTGTTTTGTCGTCATATCCCTGAGTGCTGCAGGCTCGGAGGGTGGTGAGCCGTCACCTCTCATCCTGTTATCTCAGGCTGCTGAGATCCACTGATGTGCAGCAGGAGGTCAGAGAACTGCAAACGTCTTCAGCTACAGCTCACCTGTGCAGGTGTAAGATTTTCTTTCAATTTCAAATCATTAAGACAAAAAGTACAAACATTTGTATTCACTTGGTTTA
>JAOXNZ010000054.1:3572702-3598076 GCA_028566095.1 Kryptolebias brasiliensis | reverse complement strand
AAAGCACAGGTAGCATTTTTTAAATATATTTTTAGAGCTGTGTTTATCATTTTAAATTAGCAGCTGTCATGCTGTAGGTGAAACTACTTGAAACTTTATTTATTATAATGATGTGTTTTCACCCCCTGTCACTTTAACATGGGAAGATTGGTTTTATTATTGCTATTTTCTTAACCTAACATCATTCATGTTGCCACACTGTCTGTGGGCTCAGTGGCTGCTAAAATCTTTTTTTTTTTTTTAAGTTCAGTAACATTTTTGTTTTGTATGGTCTGGCATAAACTGATATCTTCTCATCCTCCCAGAAAAAGTCACTTGTCTTTGATTTCGCAATTATTCAGCTTTACTTTTTCATTTTTGGGGATTAGGCCAGCATTAAGTACGAGGAGGATACAGATAACAGCCTCTGTGCACGGCGTTACCTTAGCAACATGAATGTTGTTTGGTTGAGAAAATAATGTCAACGAAAACATCTGTTTCAGAAGTGATGAGATCACTCTGATTGCTCTCTACTGCAGCTAAGATAGTGACTGCTCATAAGTACTCGGCATAAAACCGCTTATTTTATGTAATTAAAAGACCCGTCTGAGGACTGATATTGCGAATTAGCTTAGACTACAAATGCTATACGTAATACTAAACATTTCTTATACAAACAAGCAATAAATGAAAAAAATCAGCTTGTCTGGCAATGCTACCACCTATTATAGAATTTCCTGAGTGTGCAAAAAATTTATAAAGATATTAGATATTTTCCTCTGTAGACAATTGTCAAAAGTGTGTTCAGGGTCTCTGTCCCAGCTTTTTATTACTATTACACCTAAAACAGTGTCCACCTTTTATACATACTATAAGGGATGTACTTTAAAGAAGAAGGGTCTCTAGCTTTATGAAAAAACATTGTTGTCTAAAAGGGAGAGGACAGTGTTTTTTTTTGAGTATTTGAAGTCTAGTTAAAATGGGCTTGAAGAATTAATGCAACCATCACGTCTTTTTTTCACATCAGCACCTAGTAGTAACCCACCAAGTTGTTTTCTAGCAGTGCTTTTCCAGTTGAGACAACGCCTAACGTCCACCACCCCTCCCATAAAAAGAAAAGGAAAAAAAAAACAACTCAAAGTGTCCCAGCGTCTGTTCATATTTGGTTATTCAAAGGAAAATGTCATAATTACCGACAAATTCTTAAAATGCCCATCCCTGTTTAATTTTTCACATCTGCTCTCCTCTTCTGTGTCCCCTCTGCAGTGCACCGAGTCAGACTTTGAGTTTGGTACTGAGTGTCTGCATCTGGCTCTGCAGTACTGCGGCACCAATGCAAAGCTTATTGAAGGTCCGCCAACACTGTGGAAGGTGAGTTTGCCAGGACCCTGCTTTGGGTTGAAAATAGAGCATTTAGGGATATTTTGGGATCTACAGCTGGACAAAAGCAACATTTCTAAATTAAAGGCGAGGGTTGCTGGCAAAAACTACTCATTCATTGTGACATTATTATTATTAGCACGATCAAAACAGAAAAGACTGAATTTATTGCAGATAATGGATCACAAGGCAAAGTGTTATGTCAGATGATAAACAATTTAAGACTAATGTTACTCCAATCATTCTGTTGCTCAGAACTTAAAATGATTTCTGGTTTTTAATATTTCTTTAGAAACTTGAACAAGGCTAGGTACATTACAATTAAAATAACCCGAATGCTTCTGATTTGGATGACCCTTTAACGTCTCACCGTGATCCAATGTGCTCTTGGATAACTTACAGCCAGAATTCAATTCCATTGATTGTTCTTGGGTTTTAAATTGCAAAACTAAAATAACCTGCATAAATAAAGTTTTATTTTCTATTTTAAGGGAAAAAAAATTGTTTGTCTCTCAGGTGACCTACAAACGGGATTTGGCTGCTGCAGAGTCTATTATCAAAGGTAATTTACTTGCCTTTACGCATATTATACATTGTCCACAGAGAACATTTTCCATCTTTTTCCATTTCAAAGTATGTATTTGGACATGTATACATGAATGGCTGTTTACAGTTGGTCCTCAGGCAGGTAAAATGGTCACAAATAAGCAGGACAAGAGTGTTTTGTCTCTTTTGGTGGAGTCTAAAGTTAAAAGTGAATAGATGACATTGAACTAAAATAGGAAGAAATTCTTTCTTGCATTGTTGAGCCTGATATGAATTGGGTTGGTACAAGCAGCCAGTGAATACTGTGGAGAGCAAGTCAGGACAAGAAAAACCATCAGAATCAGAGCAGTGGAAATAAACACAGCCTTATATTTCACCCCGCCAGCACCTGGACCAACAAGTGCCCGTTTGATGATGACATAAGGTGCACAGCGATAATTCCCAGAGCCTCGTGAGTGAATGAATTCATTGTGTGATTTTTAGAAAAGATGTGGAAGGAAGTTCTCACATCTGTCAGTTTGAGTAACTGCTGAGTATTTTAGTTGTTTTATGTTTGCATTTTTCCATGCTCACATGTATAGACGCCTCCTGTGTGCATGGTTTGCGTTCGTCCTGATTAAGAGTGTTTATGTGGATATTTGTGACTTGATTTCTCAGTAGCGGTCTCTCAAGCGAGACAGCTACATAGGAGGTCTGAAACATTTTTACATGTCTGAGATGAGCTGATTGGCATCTTTAACTGTTGTGATTTTGTCTGCAAATGTTTAATTATAGTTTTGGTATGTCTTATAAAGTTGACTGTGTGCCAGCTGTTGTATCATTGTTGTATCAGTCTTCTCACTCTGTTTACTGCACTCACTTTATTTATCGATCAGCAGCTCAGATAGATATTAACATTAATTCTGCCCAGACAGCTTATTTTTTTTCAGGTTCTTTGAGACTTGAAAGTATGTTGTTCATTTTGAGCATAATGATGACTGGATTTGACTGAAACGCACTAGTAAAAGCATTGCGTTGTTTAAATGTATTTATGTTTTTCATTTATTTGAGGTAAAAGATTTAAACTGTTTGCTGAAAACGTTTGCTCAGAACACAGATAGTTATTTATAGTCAAATCAAATTCTTAACACTAAAATACAGAGTTACTGCCGTCTTTAAGGCCTTTTGTAAATGTTCAGCATGCAAAGACTAAACAGACACATTTATGGACTATATTTATCAAAATGTTAACTTTGCTGTGGCTTTTAAAGAACTTGTCTAGGAATAAAATATAAGTCTAAGTTCAGTCCTTCCTTTTTCAAAATAAAAGTGCTTCATATAAGAACCTAAAATTCACTTTATATTTCAGAATTATTTAATAAATATTATTGTAAAATCCAGAAATTAGACACAGTCAGACGACATTTGACCTTATCTGCTTGTCTTGACCACTGCCAGTGTTTTATCTTAAAGCATTTATCAGTTGATATGAATCACATTCTGATCATTTTATGCATCCATCGTATTTGGACACATTTTGTTACCCCAAAACACACATCAACATTTTTTCATTATTAACTTTTCTCACCTAATTGTTGCGTTTTCAGTTTATTTTGCGTAAATTACCTATGAAATCAACCTTTAAATAGTTGCACCAAACTTCCTGATTCATGTTGATTTCCATAATTTACCAGTTTTTATTTGCAAGAAGGTGTAACGAAACTCCCAACCTTTTTCTTTCAGATACTCTAGCCCAGTCAGCTTGCCTTCTCACAGGAGGACTGACACCTGTTACAGCACTGACTGATGTCCTCCAAAAGGCTTTTGGAGCTCTGGATATGGTGCGTGCAGCAATAGTAAAGATCCCCACCAATTTACTATTTTCCTGTATGCCTCTCTGTCTCCATTTCCCTACTTCAAATTCCCCTGCAAACTTTATGTGAGCTACACATGGGTGGCCCAGTTGTGAGTGTTTCTATCTGCGGTCAGACCTCTAATGGAGCCTGTCTGGCAGGCACTCTGCAGCTTCCCTCCTCCCCTTTTTTCTCCCTCCATCCCCAACCTCCAGCTCTCACTCCCCTGCACAGCAGAGAGCAGAAGGCAGTCAAATATCCAGAGCTGTGGGAGGTATTTGACGAATTGAGTGTTTAGTGATGAATTCTAACCTTCTCCTCAACCTCATCATCCTCCTACCTCAGTTCAGTCCACAGACTTAGTTCCCACTTTCCTCTTTAGTTCATAAACCCCTCCTGTAGAAACTGAATCAAAGCTAAAGATCCAACAAAATATTAGTGACCTTTTTAGTTTTCACCACATGCATTTTGTTTTAAATACACTGCATGATAGAACAATTTCGGCAAGCAAAGTTACACAGTAACAAGCCATCACTTGAGGAACGAATTAATTAGTTATTTTCTTTTTTTTGTTTATTAACAGGTACATTGTACATTAATAAGCATTTCTGCACATGTTCCAGGTACAGAAAACAGAGACAAAAAAAAAGGCAAGATAAAATTTGAAACGTATACATTCAGCAATGAAAACAAAGTATACACAGAAGACTAGTGATAAATTCAATGAGCAAACACAGAATAAAACACAGTTACAACAATGGTAATACGTACCAACAGTAGGTTAAAATACAGTATTCCAGGTGTGGTTTCCAGGACTAAAACTAGTCATAGACTGATTTGAGACATGGTGGTACTCAACAGTACCAACATTATTTGCTATGTGTCCTTGACAATAAAAGAGTGACCCTCTACAAAGTTAATTCAAGTTGTTTAGTTGTGAAAAGATAGAGTCACTATTAGACAGTTATCTGAAGAAAGAAGGGATGGGGCACATGTTCAGTGGTTGTTCAGAACTCCAGATAATGGGCTGTTTGCACTGGGACCAGTTCCTCAGACATAGCTAATGTCATCTGCAGGAAGATAAGATACTACAAGCTTCTTTACTCTGTGAAAGACTGTTATCTTTATTAAGGTGGGGAAAAAGTAGGATCAACTTCTCTGACCTGAGGCATTAATGCTCAGCAGAAGGAAAAGGTTGGACCCATAGCTAGCAGCTTAAGTTCTCAGAAATTGTTACTACAACGCCAGAGAAAGAGAGAAATAACTTTTTTTTACGACAAGGTTCAAAAATACTTGTACAACCAAAAAAACAAACCCCAGTAACACTGTTTAATAAAAACAGATTAAACTTTCTAAAAAGTGCCAGGTTTTCACTACATTTAACATTACATTACACTCCAAAACCTATCCCTTAACCCCTTTACCACATCTTCATGTACGGAGAAATGTCTCCTGGGTAATCCTGATCTGTTTCTATCTTCTTTAGGTGTAAGTGCTGACATTAGAAGGCAGCAGTAGAGGACTTTGCACTTCATGTTTTAATGTTCTGCAGTGATCATCCTCCTTTAAACCTGCTCCAAGTTCTTCATCATGTAGTTTCAGAACGAGTGGATTTCAATTTCTGGCGCTGGACAGAACCCCAGAGACAGATTGGGGCCTGTTGTAGCCTCTTTGGATTGACTTATTGGAGTCATTCCCACCTGTACTCAGGTGGCCAGTTGGGCCGTGTTTTTCCAGTGTGCCAGTTCGGAACCAGATACATCCTTTTCACTGAGTTTGTGAAGGAAGAAGAATAATGGAGCAGATGAAAGGCAAATGGAAAAGGCGGAAGATGGAAAAATTTCTTATGTCCCACTGCCATTAAATGAATCTAATACAGGGATAAGCAGTGTGAGTGAGTGTGTGTGTGTGTGTGTGTGTGTGTGTGTGTGTGTGTGTGTGTGTGTGCAGGTGGAAGATTTGGCAGCTTGTATGTGTGAGAGAGAATAGAAGACATTAAGAGCAAGAATGTAATTAGAAATTCCTTCAGTAGAGTGTTATTAAAGACACACGTTTAATCCAGTTTGAATCCAGACTGAAAGAGAGAAATGAGAAATGTCATCATGTTAACGTCTGAAAATACCAAACAGGAATGTGTAGGTGTATTAAAATAAATACATTTGCATTCAAACACATCTTCAAGGGCTCTTATTGGAAGCACTGCAGTTTGCAGCAGTTGTTTCTGTCCAAAATAGGCTGTTTGTCGGCGTGTTAAGAAAGAGTAGTAATGAATTGTAGATTAAATATATGTCCACAGTACAGTAAAATGTGATGGAACAAAACAAGTTCAAAGGCTTTCTCCAGGTCATTTTTCCAATTATAAAACTCAAAGTAGTCTGTGAGTAAAAAGACAACACAAATAATATTTCAACTTTTGTGTGCTTTTTTTTTTTTAAACATTTTTGCAAATTCCTTCCTGTTAAACAGTCCCTTTCCCTGATTTTTTATGTATTAATAGGGGTCAGTTATCCAATAATTTCCTAAAATGGGCTCAGAACAAAGAGTAACACAGACAAGTAGATGTTTTATTAGGACAAAAAGACATGAAGGAAACTCTTTAAACTGAAATCACCTCCTCTCTATGCTCTTTTATCTTGATGTATGATATTTTTATAAGTACTTAATCACAAAAATATTCCTCAAGCTCATATTTCAACTTAATTAAGTTATTTTTAATGATAATTACCTCCAACTTATTTGAAAATTAGTCATTTAGTCTTGACAGAAATCAAGACATAATGTTTAGGAGATACAGCAGTGTTTATTTTAGTGCTCTGCCTTTGATTAGAAAAAAAGTAATGTTGTGCAAGAAACATACCACCCAGATTAAGTGTGAAATATTTCACATTTATGAGATGAAGTTTATCTCTGACACCAAAGTGTAATACTTATTATTAATATTATTATGAAACAAGCATGTGTCACATTTACATACATACGGTTGGTAAACTCTACAAGGACTCAGTTAACAATCAGTCAGCTGTGGAAACTGTGCCCAGAATTTTGTGACCAAAACACTGGACTGTAAAGCCTGTATCTTACTGCTTATATGACTGTTGGCAACTAGTTGGAGACACAAAATTGTGGGTAAATTTTCACAAATTTTCACTTGTAATCACGCTAAAGTTTGTGTACATTATTACTTGTAACTGCAAGTAATAATTAGTAAGTAAGTAAGTAATTAAAAGTAACAATTGCAACGTTTGTGCAACATTCCTGATGTGTAAATTTATTTGTTGCAGTTTAATGACAAAGTTTCTCAATCATGTCTCAATTTGATTGCAATTTATTCCCTTTCTAAGTCTGCAATCAGCCACAATTTGGTTTCATAGGTTGCTAAAATCTTCCAAAGTTGTCTCACATCTCTCCTGTTTTCGGACTCATGGAAACTACGTTTCAAGGGCTTTAGGTGGATCCAGACGCCTGTGACGGATCAGACTATTTTGACAGAGAATTTGTTTTGAAAATCTTTTGAAACGTTCAAAATTCCTACAACTTCATGAGGAATTGAGAACCCTCACTAACGTTTTGGACAATTTGGAAACTTGCTCCAAATGAAGTTTGCATTTTGTTGCTACCAGTGGCAGCCCAGTGAGATTAAGGGCAAATCTGTGTTACAGATTATAAATTTAATATTTACAATTTTCCTTCTAAGATAGTAAGAGATTATGTAGTTTTTAAGAAAAATATGACCTTCTGTGAAAGCAGCATTCATTCTTGTAGTATCCTTTGTACAAAAAGGTAGCAGGGCAAACAAAACAAAACATTTATCACCTCATTTTGTCAATTTAGACTTTAGTTTCTCAGAGTTCAACACCAAATGCGAGATAAACTATATTTTGCCAAAAAGTAATCTAAATTAAGTTTAGTAATTGGACATTTACTTCTTCTTAGCTCAATTTTTTTCCCTTTCAGGAATAATTCATAATAAAGTTTATTGTAATAAAAATAGAATAACTCAAATTTTCTTTTTGTTTTTTAAACATATTTAAGATTTTTTTTAACAATTAGTGTTAAATAGTGTCCATAGTGTCCAATAGGGTCCATAGTGCTTTTGTTGTTAACCTCTGTATTTTCTTCAGTCTCCAGGCCTAAACGTAAGCACATCTACTCTAGGATTTCAGGCCCAGCCTGATTTAGATAATGTCTTTTTTTTTCTTCTTTTAAACTCAACACATATATGTGTCTGACTGACATAATTTTCCTCCCAAAACCACGGGCAGTTATCTTTCAGGACCAATTAACCCCTCAACATATGTTTCTCATAAACATTTTAGTTTTTCAACTACTTTTCATGGTTTTAATTACGTAGAACAAACTGCATTTCAGTACCAAACAGCCTCTGATGGTATATATTTCTGTGTTTATTTAATATAAGAGTTATATTTGATTACCAAAGAGTAACTAGAAGCAAAATGACAGAGGATTTTTAAATGGACATGGAGATAAAGGGTTCTTTGTGGTTTCTTTATTCTTAAGCCAAAGCCAAACTTATGGAAAGATCAAAACTTGAATGTCGTAGTTATTTAAGCAGAAAAGCTTTTATAGTTTCTGGCTGTATCTTGTCATTTGACTCAATTTGCAGAGTAATGAAATTTAACTTGGCTTATATGTGATTACTTTTCATGTTTTCATTTTGCATCTGACCACATTTTCTTGCCAGTTTAGAAGTATAAAGAAGCATTTTTAACTGCAGTTGGTGAAACTATAGGCCACTTAGTAACATATTTCCTAAGCGCCAAGTTTTTCGTTTTTTTTCTTTTAACTACTTTTTCTTTAATCATTTTATGATTCATGGCAGGAAGGCAGGTGGGTCTATGTTCACACAGAGTGATTTCAAAAGGGACTGAAACAAAATCCAGAAGGCTCCTGACCTTTAAACACTGAAGTTAGTTTGTCATTTGACCTCAGATGCATAAAAGTCCTGGTACTGCAGCACCTGTCTTATATATTACCACCAAGAAAAAAATGTAATCTGAATGTTTAAAATCTCTTTGAGTTACAGAGGCTGGATGTCATCCCAGATCTGGTGGGAGACCATGCCAGGTATCTGTTGAAAGTGTGGAACTTCATCCAGGTTTCTGTGAGTTTCTGCTTTAAACACAACCATTTTGTTCAAGTGAAAACCTATCCATGTAAAAAAGTCACGATTAGTTCTGGGATACGTAGATCTTATCTATTTTTTATGCTTTTTGTCTGGAGGTCCATTCTTCTTGTCTGTCTGAAGTGGAAGCTATACTTGTGGCTTTGGAAGCAGCAAATCGAGCTCTTCTCCACCCACCGGTTGTCATTTGGGTGAGTTTATTCTTGGATTTTACAGCTGTGTTAGCAGACAGTGAGGTGCTAAATACTCAAAAACAATTCCTATGTCATGAAGTTCAGAGCTGGTAAAGTTACATTCCGCATCTCTAGTATTTTTGTTGTCATCTGAAACTTTATTTTAAACCAAGAAACTAAAATGTTCTTAGATATCAGCAGTTGAAGGAACAAAAAAATAATTAGAACACCATTGCTTGACTTAATAAAAGCAAGTTTTGAACTTCTCCAATTCAAACTTTATACTTAAAAGTTTCCTCTGAATATTGGGGATCCCCAGTAAATGCAGAAGTAGTTAAAACTGCTTTTGTTTAAGACATTTTGTTTTACAGATTTCTTTTTTTATCATAGACCACAAATTGGCTTTTTTACTCTTCACAAAACATTCAGTCAGCACAAAAATCTTTTCTGTGCCTACATGTCTTTGGACAAATACATCTATGGTGCAAGTTTTATATTATGTTTTATTCATGTACACCAATAATCTTTTACAGTCTGTCTAATGCATTTCAGTACT
Organism: Kryptolebias brasiliensis; assembly: GCA_028566095.1. NCBI lineage: Eukaryota > Metazoa > Chordata > Actinopteri > Cyprinodontiformes > Rivulidae > Kryptolebias > Kryptolebias brasiliensis. Next base: position 3,588,467 of record JAOXNZ010000054.1, on the reverse strand, counting down.
TGCTAATCTGTTGAAAAATCTACCTTCAAAATGAAATTACACTAATGGCGGCCATCATTTGATTGATATTTAAATTAGATTAAAAAATAATGTTTAGAAAAATAAACAGAAACTTCACGTCACGTCCACACTGCTCAGAATATGTTTTAAAACAAGGTTTTCTGCTGCGTTTGCACCTCCTGTCTGTGCACAAAGTTTTTGGTTAAAATAAAAAAGAAAGATAATTTTAAAAGCACTCTTTCTGAAGTGGAGACTTTTAGGAATTAGTCTGTTTATAATGGAGCTGTGTAAATGAGAAAACAAAGATGGCTCATCAGCATTTCTGTTGCATGCCCACTATTACTTGTTGCCCTAGAAGCCAAAACAACTACATTGTTGTTTTGGCTTCTAGGGCGTGTTGCAACACGTTTTGACAACCTCTTGAAAGATGGACATAACTGACAACCTCTTAAAATAAATATTGTTGGCAAGTGTTTTTTGATTGCGCCTGGTGGCCTTTGTTTTAAAAGGTACATTTGAGCAGTGCAGATGAAAAGACCATCAACAGGACGGTGGCAGAGTCTGCTGCAATTATGGACCTGGCCTCTGCAGCCAAGCTCCAAAATATTCTTCTCTATGGCATCCAGCTTCATCAGTCCAAGGTAAGAGCTTTGACTGTTCTGCTTCTCCATTGTTTTCTTTTGTTTCGTTTCATTAAGAGAGCTTCGACTTCCTCAGGAATGCATGTGAAAGAGAGGCCAAACTAAACAACATGTGAAATGTCTTTTAAGTGTGTTGTTCCAATGTCTTGTCAGACTTTTTTTTTTCTTTTAGCTTCGAGCAAGGTTGCTGTCTTTTATCACCCATCTTTATGTGCGGAGGTGTGTACAGCCTTTTATGTACAAGTGGGAAAAGATGTGTGCGGTACTGTGATTAAAAGAACAGGATATCAACTTTTTTCCCTCTGAAACCTGCATAAGCCATATTATTTGAACTGAATGCCAGTAGGATGAAAAGGATGCAGAGGTGCTTTAGGTGTAAAGCTCTATGCAGCTCAAACATGTAGGTCGATTCACTACAGCTGAACTGGGTGTCACGAGAACTCCTCTGTGAGGCCAGCCAAACATCCACTGGAGTTGTTATGGAGGATGTGGTTGACCTGAAATCCATAATTTACGGCTCAGTAATTGCAGGATTACATAAAGTTTAAATATTTATCTTGCACAGTGAGAAATGTCAGGATTCAAGCTACCAAAGCTATCTAATCAAATCATATTTTTTAGCCAGATGTGAACAGCAAAGCAAGACAAATGTTGAATATTCATGGCATTCTTGGCCCTATATATGACATCAATCATGATTTATGTTCATGGCAGACTGCAACTGTGTGACAAATGAGTTTTTTTTGGCAGCTGCATCACTTCACAAATCAGCGGTAAAAGCGAGGGGATGTTTGAGTAGGTTGGGTTCATCTAGTTGTGCAGAAAAACAGGTAAAAGTTGATCTGAAAGAGGCCAGGATTCATCTGTGGTCTGTGAGAGCGTGAAGTGCATCAGACCTTGACTTCACCATGTCGTCTAATTAAAAAGAAATGTTTTGTTTTCTCAAAAGCAAGGAGCGCAGCACCCCGCTGTTCCGCGTGTGAGTTTGATTGTGGTATCAGATGTTGGACATCGTTTTTCCTCTGAACTACGGAGACTAATGCTGTTAATTTGTCATTCTGTTCCACTCCTTTGAGAGAACAGAGAAAAAGGAAAGGGAGTAGATAGAGATAATGTGTGTTTCACCATGATAAAATGCTCAGCCCTGTGAGATAGTGGAACAACAGAATACAGCCCCCTATAAATCACTGTTAGCATTTTGTTATAATGACCATAATTCTTCCCAGATGGCTTTATTCATTCTTGCTAATATGCTGATTAAAACATCTTCTTTCAGCCTATAATTATGGCTCAAACTGCCTTTTTTAATTCTATGGCTTTAAAAAGTATTAAAACTATTTAACAGTAATTACAAGTCCAAGCATTTTTTTTTATTATTGTTGAAAGATAGAAAGAGAATGATGAGCTCCATGGAAAGCGTAATATTTTGTTCCATGAATTGTTTTATGCCGCCAAAAAATAATTTTTCAGTTTTGTATCTTGAGGACTAGCATGTGTTTTCCACATGACAACACAATCTGGATTAAATTTTCTGTTCCCACAAAGAAAGGTCAAGTTTTCCTGATGAAAGTGTCAGGGTATCTTTGTTAGGGTAGCCGATGCAGACTTAAAAAACAGAGTTATGCTGCTATGCAGCGGTTGGTAGATAAGTCTTTTCTAACACTCAGTTTTATTTGTTAAAACAATGTTTTGCTTGATATGTGAATTTAAGTCAGTGTCCTACAGAGACTCTTGTGCTTTCCAGCTCAGTGTTCATCTTTGTCTGTGTCAGAAATTCAGTATTGTGGTTTTTGCTATTTAGACCCCATTTACATGTGAACGATCTCATGGAAACATTACAAATTGATCATAAAAATGTTAAACATTTACACAGTAAAGCTGTGATTGCAATTGCTGTTCAGATGAGACTGCAAAAAGTGTTGAAGTTTGCATGCCAGGTCACTAGCAGGCGCTGTGATTTGTGAAGACATGAGCATGCACACAGATACTTTAGTCTCAAGCATGAGAACAGTTACAGCTTTGTTCAGTGTTTGTAGAATTTAAAAAATGTGTCTCCGTTGACACCAAGAGATGGTGTAGCACATATATATGTTCCATGTCAGAAGCTCTGATTAAAGAGTGAGCAGCACAAACAGCACTCTATCTGCCCTTGTTACTGTTTATCAAGGATAGAAAAGGTATTGACTGTGCAATTTCACACAGATGTCCAACGTTTCCAAAAACTTCCAGTCTGAGACCTGAATTCAGAACGTTTCGGTGTCAGAGAAACAATAGCTGTTGTCGTGTACACGAACGGCCAAAAAGCAACAGAAATGTTCCAGTTTCACAGAAAAACAGTGTTGTGTAAACAGTGCCTTAGAGAGCATTTACGCTATTGGCAAACATTAAATTTTACAACCATGTTAACAGACACTAAGGTGCTAAATACTGACTGAAGTCACAAGAATATCAGTAGATTCTTTAAGTTAAAACTAAATTAGGAGTCAAGTTTGTCTCCAGCACAGACAACACAGATTTGTTTGCTGAGGTCATGAAGTTCAACAATGAGTCATAATCTGTTAACATTTAAAATTAGACAACAATAAATGTGTTTAAAACTGATTATGACGGACAAACTGGCCCGTTACCGGCCTTTTAAGAGTTCTGAAACATTCCAAGCCAGTGAGCCACAGATGAGATTTCAATGTTGATTCATAGTCGTTATCTTGAGTTGCTTGTCATTTAATTATTTAAAATTTAGAAAACATTTTTCTTCATTCATGTCTCCCAAAAGATGAAGCTGTTTTTCTCTGATCCCCTGAGGTTTGCCATAAATGCATAAAGCAAGTTAGACATCAATATTATTTGTACCAAAATTTTGACAACATTTCTAAACAACTTCATTTTTTGTTCGTTCTGACATGACATGGTTATTGTGAATTTCACACCATTGACTGACTGGGGGCAGCATTCAGGTGTCTCTTGTGTCTTTGAACATGTTTCTTTAAAAAACACCCACAAGAAAGTAAGTAAGTAGGTTAATGAAATACAAAAGCACATATGATTCTGTTTGTTCCAGTAAGTTTGAGGAAATTATCCACCTTGTTGACCTTTAATTGGTTGTTTGGATAAAAAGTGTTGTTTTTAATATAATTTCAAATGAAATCTTATTGTGGTTTTTAATTTTTCAGATTAAAACACAATTGCTCGTACACAGTGCATACAGCAGTAAGTTCCCATGCATGTTTTTATTTTTTCTTGTCAAGAGGAGAAAGTGAAATGAAGTCATTGGCAATGAAAGGCAGTGTCTCTAAAAGGATGTGCGATCAAAGCTCTTCTTTAGAGTCTTTTCCGGTTGTTTTTACCTCTCTGAAAATGCCCACAAGCCAAACATCAGGTGCGGCAATGCGCGAAAACCGAAAGATGTTGGCTGAGAATACTCAAGACACCGGATCCTTATAAACTGACACGTTGTTGTGAAAACGCTGATGGTGTATACTATCACTGTCTGCTGCTGTGTTAGGAAGTGTCATAGGATCTCTTCACACACAGGGTCTTGGTGACTTGTCATTTGTTGAAAAGAGAGTTGTCACTGTGATATATGGGTGTTGTAATCCCTGCAGTGAGAGCCCTGATGTTTACCCAACCCCATATTTCCTGCTCCTCAAAGAGCCCGGACCAGGAATCTTAAACCTGAGAAGAGATTAGGAAGAAAAAAAGAAGAAGAGAAAGAATTGGGGGGAGGGAGGCAGGAACAGGAAAAGGAGAGGACTCTAAAGGCCTATTCTTCTCTACCTGTTCAGATGTACGTCTGAAAGGCAGACAGGTGAAACTGTACACGACCCAGTGATGATTCTGCTATAACACCCGTGGAGTCAAAGACTGTCATTTCTGTGGTTTAAACAGACTTTTCTCAGACTAAATCCATAATTGTTCTCAGCTGAATAAATGAGAGGTCTAGAGTAGGACTTGAGCCCCCCCCCCTCTCTCTCAAAAACAAAAAATCTCAATCTTATCTCCAAGCAACAAATCAGAAACAATGGATCTTAAGAAAAATGTGAAATTCTCTAAGATAAACAATTAGAGAAGAAAGATGAAGAATGTCCAAATGATTCTGATGGTTCTTACTATAAATCAAGGCTTGCATTCTCAAGGCTTGCATTCAAAACAAACATTTTGTTTTTCTTCAGAATGCCCCAAAATATCCCAAACATCAAGCCAGAGGGGTTCAGAAAAGCTACATGTAATCCTTTATTTAGAAAATAGTTGTGCTCTGAGTTAAAAGCTAACATCAAGATGTTGATGTACATTCAAAGACACTGTCAACTTGCTGAGCGGCACTCTGCTTATTATGTAAAATACCTCAGAACAACTTTTTAGCATGCTAATATTTGCTAATTAAAACAAAAATCAAAGACTGATTTGGACAGTGATGATGTGTCATGTCTTACACCAATTTTTATAACAATCAAACTTATAAACACCACAGTCAGAACAAAATCTAAAAGGAAAAGTCTTTACCTCAGTTTGCATGGTTGAGTACCTGTGGCCGGGTTATATTCTTAGAACCTTATATGTCTGCATAATAATACATTGCAAATCATAAAACAGTTGTTGAGAAGTTTCAGTATGTTCAACTGACATCTCCATACATTATCTTTTGCCAGTATGCCTAAAACAAATCTTTAAAGACATTAACAGTCAGGATTTACTGCAAAGTTTTAGCTCATCCTGAAGTTAGTGCCCTCAGGAGGAATTACAGACTTCCAGAATATTTTCAAAATGACTAACTAAGGTAAATTAGTTTCTCCAGAGGTTCTTCTCAGCACTTTATTTTTCATCTGCCAAGCTAATCTTGTTTAAATCAAATAAGGGCAAACAGGCGAAACCTTACAAATAAAGCTGTTGCTGCTTTAGCTCTGAATGTGTTTGCATCCTGAACGATTCACAGGAGATTAGGGATTACAGCTGTCTCAGCACTCTTCCAATTTTTCTCCCAGAATCTAGTGCCTGTCTTTAGATAAATAATTAACTATTATTAAACTCACTTTGATTAATGAGCATTGACATTTTTAATATTTTTGAAATCTTTGTCAGGATTTTAGTTTATAAAAACGTGATGTTATCCCAATTACAGACCATGTGCGAAATTTAAATTACATGTTAGTTTTTTTTTTTGTCACATGGAGGTCTATCAGTTGAGAGTAGGACATTTTAAGTCAAATAAGACTTCAGTGAATAAACTCTTGACAAATTAAAGTTTCCACAATATCTTTTAAACAAACTTGAGAAATCTTTCCTTAAAAACAAAACTTTTATCATCAAAGTAACCATTTAGTATCAGCTCTTTCTGTTCACACAGTTCCTTCCCATTTGTTTGCTGCAGTACTTGTCTTTGTTCTGACAATTGTGTCCTAAACTTTATTTGAGAGTCTCCTAGAAGTGGATTAGTTCAGTTGGCTCCCTCTGTGGAATCTTTGTATCTCCACACAGACAGAAGCTCAGAGATCTTTCACCTCCTCATTGATGAATTTGTAGAGAGTTATAGCCGGAGCCTTGGGAAAGATTTGCACTGCCTTCACATGTGAATGGCATCAAACTTTATCTTCCATGCAGAGAAAGCTCCAGATGTGTGTTGGTATGTGTGAAACTTGACCGCTGGAGTTTGGCTCGAGGAATTTGACATACCAAAGCAGTGTTTACCCAGCTTTGATTTCTTAGATTAAAAGGACCAGCGAGCTCTCTGTTTGGGCTGATGTGACTTTGCTCTGGCTCTTACAGACAATTGGGGGATAACATTCCAAGAGAGAATTTGTGTTTCAAGCAGACAGCATGTGGTTTTGAAGGATTAATGTAGGCCGGCTCATCACAATTAGTTTGTAAACATTCAATCACACAGACTTTAGGCAAACATTTGTGTATATTTGTTTTGCCACTTGATTTTGAGTTGTTTCTGGCCACCCACAGAAGTCCTGATTTGAGTTTTCTTGCAGTTATGTTGCAGAAATGTGTAGCTCTGCAGAGAATATGCTTTTATTTACCAGACCTCATCAATGATTGTTTTTGGCCCAGAGTATTGCCTGATCCTTTCAGTGGCCCAGAGTAAATAGTGGTCGTCTTCCAATTGAAAGGTTGGGTGATCAGTCCTCAGTCCCTGCAGCGTGCCAAAGTCTTTGGGCAAGAAACTGAACCCCTCACTGCCCACAGATATGCTAATAGGTGTATGAATGAGAATGTAAAGTGCTCTATATAGTGTATAAGAATATGTAACGTATTCTCTTTTTATTAACATTTTACATCCCAACTTTGCTGTAATTTGGGCTGTAAACATTTGGCCTTTTTTCCTTGCTGGAATAATTAAAGTTCTATTTGTTGTGGCATAAGCTTTAAATTATACAGTTAAATCTCATGTTTTCCACAGTGATTACAGCACCAAGGCCTTGGCCTTCAGTTCTTCAATTGCAGTAAGGATTTATTTTCACTTAGTACAGAATAATAAAGCTAATGTGTGTATTAGCATCACTAAAATGATAAATTATATTAATAATTATACTTATAATTGTATGTTTACCCCTGTATGTGTCTGCTCTGTACCATTCAGCTTTATCTGTGATTAAACCTTACACTTTTATATAAATCATAATTAGATGGTAACATTTCAGCATAGGATTCAAGGGCTTAAATGGGCAGAACTTTTCTCTCTGTCACTGTGATTTTTCTCATTCTCAGATAATCTTGTTAGGCAAAATTCTCTGTTGTTTAGTCTGTAGTGTACTAATATTTTGACGTCAATACAAAAGCACAGTGTTGCACCTAGGTTTGTGTGTTTGTCCTACAGGCTACTGTGATGACAATCTCATGCTTATATTAGTGTTGGAAATGAGGGCACTAATCCTTGGCCAGGATGTGTGCTGCTGAAAACTCAGGTACTAATAAATGTCTTGTTTTGGGAAATCATCCTGCACCTGCAGCTGACCTCAGATGCTCTGCGAGATGGAGCGTTTTTGGCTTCCCTCAGGTTTTGTAAGTGATACAGTGATAAGTAAATGAGGCATCTGCAGTGAGTGTGAGTGCTTAGGGGTATCTCTCACCGCATATAGAATTTGGTATGCCCTTGCTCGTAAATCCCACCCGTGCTTTTCATGCTTACATACCCCCGCAACTAAGCTTCCGTTGTTCCACACAGTGTTTTGAAGGATGTCTTTCAGTGATCTGAATTCAAACAAAGTCATCTCTCACCAGAGCTTGTTTAAAAAAAATCTCACTGAAGGGATGCAGTGGAAATGCTGACCTCCTTAGTGTCCCATTCTTAGCAGGGTTTACAAAAAGAGAACCCATGTTAGACGCGACTAACAAATCACTTTGTTTATCCAATGGATTTTTTTCCAGACAGGATATTTTGGAAACCCATGTTGAAAGAGCTTTGTCACTGTACCATGAAAAGGCTGTAGGGCAGCACTTGTTCTCTCAATGAGATTTGAAAAGCAGCGATCAGTACAAAAGTTGTCCTCTTTTATAAAAACTGTAGCTCCGTTGAAACTCTGAGTAAGTAACAAAAACAGTAGGGAGGAACAGAGACTCATTCATTTTCCTGTTTCACAATTCTTTTCAGATGAGGTGAGGCAGAATCTGACTGACAGAGTTATTTAAAACACAGACATCAAAGTAAAAAAATAAAACAATAAATCCCTTGAAGACAATTTATCACAAAGGGTAAAATATTTGTTTTGTTTCTGTCATTTTGTGTTAACTTTTGCTCTCTGTCTCTAAGCTTGAATTCAGATAGTTTCTGTATTTATGGCTCCACATTTATGTGCAAGCTTAATGTTTACTCTGATTGTTGTATAAACCAGAGACATATGTGTAAATGTTGAAAGAATTTGCAATTAAGTGTTTAGGTCTTTTTTTGTCTTATTTCCCAATGCAATTACATTCTTACCAAATAATTGACTCTCCACATGTTTACTACATGTTGCTTAAACCTGTTCAACCACAAAATAAAAACTCCCACAAAGAAAACGGGAAGTCCAGAGTGAGTAGGTCTTAGGCTTTCCAAAGATGATGAGCACTTGATGAATACGTAAAGAGCAACATTTTAGTTTGTATTATAGTCTAGAATCCTGCTACTGTAATCTATCAGTGGTTTTCTGCAGTCATATGCTGCCCTTTATTAAGAAATAAGAAACATTTATAAGAAACAACTTACATAAATCTAATGAGAAATATTCCAAAGGCTTTTCTGAAAAAAAAAAGCTCCTACCTGTCCCGGCGTCGACTCTCTGAGACCCCAGAAAGTGTCCTGAGGGGGCTTACATGAACCAGACTTGTTTTTGCAGGACTTCCTTTAAATAGTAAAATAACTTGAGATCTGTGGAATATAGAGGCTACAGTACAGGTAAAAGCTTAGTAAACTCTCTGTCTATTGTTTGAGATCAGAACATTTTAAAATGATGTGGTTCTTACTAGTTTCTAAAATTGGATAATTGAAATCTTGGATAAAGATGAAGACATGCAGTGTATTAAGATCTAAGTTCATTTTCAGGGTGGTAGAACCCCTTCACACTGGACGGTGACCCCACTACAACATAAAACAGGAACATGAACATGGATCGTCTTTGTGAGATTGCAGCAGGATGGAGCACAATAGGTTGTGGAAGTTTTAGTGTCCACAAAACCTTTATTAGCAAGGTCATGGTGATTTATCACCATGATGGCAGCATATCAGGGTCTTTGCTGAAGCATGAGGGGAACATGTGGTGGCAGCATGTTCCCCCCCGTGCACCAGGCTTCGTCTTTGAGAATTTGAAGCAGGACTTGGCAAGCTGGCCTCATGCCTAGGCCTGACTGTGATCATGAAAATGTCATAGAAACAACCTAGTATAGGCGTGATACCTGTGGTGTTAGCATTGTGCTAGTGTGGTGTGATCTTCTACTATGTAGTTACATCCCGACACATCCTGAAAGAGTCATGCCAGGGTGGGGCCTGAAGGACAATGCAGTCACTTGTGGTAGTATTGTTGTGTGTACATGCTGATATATAAAGTGTAATGATGACACAGGAAAGTGTCTTGAGAATGCAGGAACTTGCAAGAAAAAACGATTTGTCGAGTACTAAGAGAGTAGCAGCGGTCTGACTGCCTTTACACTGAAGGAGGTTTTCCAAATTCGCTGCAATCCAGCCACATTCTAATAGGTCCTGTAGGTCATGGAGAATGTAGTAAGATCATCATCCAGTATGAAGAAAACCTTAACAAATAACTGAATGTTCCAGAGCAGTAAACTGCCAAAACATCTGCTTTTATTGAAGTAGTCAGACTTGCTGAAGATCACTTAATAAAGTGTAATTAGTTAGCATCATCTGCATACTTTCTAAACTGCTCTGAAAGCATTAAGAGTTGATCTCCCCTGTTTATCCCTCTGTTTATCTTGAGGTTATGTTTCACAAATTGCTTCTAAACTTAGTTTAGTTATTATTAAATTAACAATAATATGCTGTAAGATGTTACTTTTTTGTTGGTCTGTATTTACCTGATTTTAGGATCAGGTAAAGACCAGAAAATTTTTTATACCCTTAATACAAAAAACCTTATAACTGATGTAGAGTTTGCTTAGTTTTTCCATGGTTGTACATGTCATTCTGTTATTTTTCTCTTCAAGTCAAGCTTAAAGTAAAAAAAAAAGAAAAGTTTTTTCACTATTATTTTTTTAAACCTGTCAGCCCGTTGGTCATGGTGTTCGCCAAACTTTAAAGAATTCCCAACTTTTCCAAACATATAAAACATATCAATGAATAATACGTCAAATCAGTTTCTACAATACCTTAGCAGTGTAACAATCAGGGATCTCTGACTTACGGACTGACCAGTTATTGAACCTGTGATCCCATTTTCTGTTCTCAGTTTAGCCCCTAGCTAATGCCTGTCGTCAGTATACACAGAAAAGAAGAATACGACCACCACAATACCCACTCAGAGATGAGCTGTCAGAATCCTTGAAACACTATCCTTTCTCAGACCATTGCACTGGGTGTTTTTACCACTATTGTATCACTGGGTTTCAGCACTCAGGTCATTTGGGGAGAGCTTTTCTGAGAAATTATTTTACAGAGCAGACATGAGACTAATGTTCAGTGAAGTTCAGCTTAAGTAGCAGCTTTTCTTTTAAGACTCGCCAAGTGAAGAATGTTGTTTGGATTTAATGCTAGTAATGATACTGCCCTCAAGTGGATATTACAACCATTAGGGTTATGACAGTAAAATATTAGTATGATGAAATGATGCAATAAAAATTCCAAATCTTCCTGGACACTTAAGTTACTGTAGCTGGTGTGACCTTTAACAGCTCTTTCCAGTATTTTCGGCTGCGGGTCTATGCCAGGCTTTTCCAAAAGCCGGTTGGCATCTCATAAAGGGAACAGAAGTGCTGAGCAGCAGCAGCAGTCCTGAATGCTTGGGCTTTTAAGAGAGACATGGTAATTGTCACGGCTAAATGTTTTAAATCTAAGACCTTCCAGCTTCAAAGCCGGTCCTTTTTGTGGGGCAGAAGTGCTGCTGCATGCTCCCCTTAGATGGGAAGGTTGATTGCAACTGTGGCATTTAGGAGTAGAGAGTTTGAGGCTTGCTTATTGTGTGGTCCCCTGCTGATCTCCCCCATTTATCCCTCTGTTCTCCCTCTCCTCTTTGTTTCAAAGACCTGTCCCTTCAGCACTTGTCAAAATCCTTCTTTTAAACAGTAAGCTAAAATAGAAGCTAATGATTGAAGTTCCATTGCACAAGTTTGCGGTCGCAGTGCAGAATAACAAGGCCTTTGCGCGTGTTTGTGCATTCCTCCACATGGGTGTGATTGAGAACATTTTGCTTTAAGTTACTGCTCCTTCAGAGAATTTTATACTACTTTGCTATTAGTTAATTTATGTGTTGTAACTTCAATCCTGCAAGGGAAACAACATAAACCTCACCAGGCCACCAAGAGATTGGATACAAAAAGCAATCGATGTAACAGCCGCTCTGATGTAAGTGGAAAAAAAGTGTATCGTTTTAACATTTAAATGTGTCACTTTTCCACTGTTACCCATAGTTCTTACACTAATGCAAATAAATGATGATACATCTGGCTGGGTAATCTTTTTTTAGTGAGAATTTGTGGCAGTTAATCATTATGAAGTGGAAAGTGAGGTTCCCTCATGCCTAATAATAGTAAAGGAAATCTTGTAAAAACAGTGCCTTTTAAAATAAAGAAAAAATTACTTCAGACTGTTTTTAGACTTTTTAGGCACACAAGACATTTTTTGGAACATTTGAACATTAAATCCACATTGTAAATAATCAAGTAGAGCCTATTATCTTAAAAAGGACTGGACTATTAATCTTACTAATTTGCTTTCGAGTTTCATCTAAAAGCTTCGTTCTGCCTTTACTTTAGGTTTTATCTTATGTCTGTCCAAATGCCCCACACCAGTCCTCTTTTATCTCAATTCTGCTGCAGTGAGAAATATTCAGCCCTGAGCTAGCTGGTTTCTTCATGTTTACACTCTGGAGAACCATCACAGTCAATGCTGGAGGACATAGGTCCTGATGATAATGAAGCTTTAGAGACACGTAAATCCTCAAGGATCACATTCCACCTCATTGTGTGTGTGTATGGTTACAGATGTGTATGCACACTCAAGTAGTTCTGCAGTCAGCGCATGTGTCTCTTTTGAATGTGTGCATCCCTACATATGTAATCTGTCTGGTGGATGTTTGCATGTCCACAACAATGAGCTGCTCATCGGAAAGCTGATTAACTCAACCTAAATATTCTTCAAGAGAAAGAAGAGACTTGTGCTGAACATGGTGACCAAACTAGGGATGTGCATTTTAAGCAAAAAGCACTCTTTACATTTGTCAAGTAATTATTGAATTAATTTTTTTTCCCCTGAATAAGCTCCCCCATCCAGTCTGGTTCCGCTGGTCCCATCTAATTCCCCCCATCTAGCGGCCACCTTTACAAACTTAAGACCAACTTGCAGCGATTCATGCTTCTCACAACCTATGCTTAATTTATCCTTTGCTTCTGCAGGGCTAATGAATATAGCACAAGTGCCAACACAACAAACAATTTAAAAGCAAAGAAAGCATGTTAACATGCGCTAATCTCAGGTGCCACGTTATGATTTAGAACCGTCACCTGTTTCATGTTTTAGCTGAAAACCGTGTCCACACAATTGATTTAAAATTGACTTTACTCACTCCAAGTCCTGCAGCTGAAAACCCAGCAGCAGGTCATGAGAGCTGTTACCTGTCAGAACCCTCTACTGCTTTGATTTTCATCTTTATCTATTTCCTGAGCGACTTGGCAATCTGTTTATACTCATTTCAAACAGATTTCAGCCTGAAAGCAGTTCAACATGTACAGTAAATGACTTTGAGGACTCCTAGTTTGTTGTGGTTAAGTAACTCTATCCTTCTCTTGTGCTTTTTTTTTTCTTCAACCACACTGGGAGCCTGAGCAGCAGTTGTGACTACTTTAAGCTGTGCCACGAGTCAGTGAAGAACTAAAGTCATATTTGCATTCCACCGTGCAAGCAACTACTTGATTTAATATGCTGTTTTATGAAGCATGATTCATATTTCAAAAGTTGCCTTTCTCAAGTGGAAATTATTCAGTGCTGGGGCTTAGATGGACTTAAAACTTTGATCCTCCTTGGTGATCTTGATTTACTTTCTATTTCTGCTTATGTGTGTGCAGAGTTCAGTGTTTTGTTTTTTTACCCCCCAGAGAACAGACCTCAGTAATAGAGCGATTAGCTGTTGTTTGATTCCTGTAGCTGTCTTCAATTTGTTTTAGACAACACAAAGTTCTTGTGACTTTCCCATCGTCCTCGTTCGTGCATTTGGGTGGTAATCAGCTGATGACCTTACTCCTTGCTTTTCTCGTCACCACAGCCTTTAAGCTCCTCCGAACACATGTTAAATTTTAAACACTTTCTGTGTGAAGATGTGACAGCTTTCAGTTAAGAGCTAAAAGTATGCTTTGATCTGATAAACAATGAAAAAAATCAATCACATTTACATCTTCGTTTTCTTTGTATCAATAAGTAAACCATAAAACAGAAACTATGGAAAAAATTTAAAAATCAGGAAAATATTTATGCGATCCTATTCCTTTGATTAATCTGGAAATATTAAAGAATTTCTAGAAAACATAGAATATCAGAAATCCATTCACAACTTTCATATTGTAATTACAAATTTATTGCCCAAAGGCGAAGACAGAGTGATGATGTTTTTTGCCTGTGACTGTATTTGTGTGATTTTATGTTCCTTACCAAGTGCCTTCCTCGTCCTATTTTCTTCCTTCTCCTCCTCCTCCTCTCTCTTAGGACACCGAGGGTTGGGATAGGTCAGTGTTGAAGGTCGCTGAAATGGCGTCAGCTTTAATCCGGGACCGGAACCCTGCCTTCGTGGGACAGCTTTTACAGGCATAAAGGGAGGCAGCTTCAACATGAAATCCTGAAGTCTAGACTCAGGAGGGCTACTGGAGTAAGACTGATTCATTTTTCTATTTTTCTTTACTTCACTTTGCATCAAAAACATTTCAGAAGAAGGGAACTGTCAACAGAGCCAGAGTTGCACTGATTTGCACCTGCATTTCCTGTGACGCAGCTCAGTGGCATTTTCTTTGTTGAATAATCAAACATAAATTTCATTGTTGTGTGTTTTTGTTCCCGTGTATTCCACATTTTATTTATTTATGTTGCCTTTTTCCCCTAAAATGACGTGAGAGCTGCTTTTAAGAACTAACAAAAAGATCAAATCACAACATGATACTTGAGCTTCCCTGTAAAATTAACACCATTTTTCTAAGGTTCTTTAACCAATAAAACTATAATTGATTGTGAACAGTATAAACTAATTAACACCAGGTATTTGCCTTTCTGCAGTGGGTGATAAGGTTATTGTCTGTGTGTGTGTGTGTGTGTGTGTGTATGTGTGTCTGCACATCTGTCTTAACAAAAAATTTCAGGAACCACTGGATGGATTTTAAGAAAACTTTGACATTATCATTGGATGATCAACCAATCAAATTTTGGAGTCAATGTGACTCCAAATTAACCTGAGCAAACACAAAATGACATTAACTCAGTCACTTTTACTCATATTGACCTTGAATTTGGTGTGGTAGTAACTGAGACTGATCCCTAACACATACTCTGAGGTTTAACTGACCATACCAGATGTTTGTGTAAAATTTTGCCGTTAACAATTGGAGTCAACTCTGTCTTTTAGGAAAACATCTTATCAAACACTGGACAGATTTTAATTAATTAATCTTTGGATGTACATCAACTTCCACAGATTAACTTTGGGAGTCAACCCAGTTAAAAATGGCTGTCACATCAGCTTTAGCAAACACAAACACAAAAAACCTGGTGTGGTATTAGCTGAGTGTCATTCTCAACACATACTCAGAGGGCTAACAGATCGTATATTGTTTTTTTAAGCTTTGCCCAAAATGGCTATAACTCTGTAATTTTTCAATTCTCTTGATGATCTTAATTTACATACAAGAAGTGTTAGACCTTCGATTAGTCTCTGCTTTGATTAAAAACATACTGCATCTTAGTAATCATATTAGCAAGGTCTTCAGGTAAGTTAAGAAAACAAATAAAACCAAAGATAAATTTCTTAACTGGAAAGATGTCATCACATAAATACCCATCAGAAAGTTGTTTTTATATAAAGGCTTTATTCTAACCTGTTCAACACTTTTTCCAACATTATAATTTTCTGTAAAAAGACTGAACTTTTTGAACAGATCAGTCTGTTCACTGAAAACTGAAAGACTCTCACAGTTCTGGAGCAAAAAGATATGTATAAAACACATTAGTTTGCTTCTTCAGACCATTTTTAACAACTGATTAATACACATTTCATATGTTAGTATTTACTCCAGCAAAACTGAGTGAGAGTGAAAGTGTCATTATCTGGGACAGAGATGGCTTGGGATGAACTGTGGGAAAAAATATGGGAGGCCAGGTAAGACATAATTCTGAAATACCGTTCATACACGCATGTGAAATCCGTTCATACACACATATGAAAAGCTCTCATACACACATATGAAAAGCTCTCATACACACATATGAAAAGCTCTCATACAC
>JAOXNZ010000054.1:3493404-3516288 GCA_028566095.1 Kryptolebias brasiliensis | reverse complement strand
TCTTGACCAGCATCAATTTGGAGAAAAAGAGTTGAAATCTGAAACTGAAAACAGCTAAAGCCAAAGTGGGTTGCTTCCATCTTAAATCAATTTCAATCTCAAAGATTTCTCATAGCGGTTTATGCAAACACTACTATTTAAACTCCCCCCCCGTTTGCAATATATGGTTATTTTGGCAGAAAAATTAAGGATTTATTGCCAGATGTGGCCCCTGGATGCCATGGAAGTGCAACAACTAGCTGCTGTTGCTGTTTGTGCTTGTAAATAACCACATAATTATTTTATTTATTTATTAATAAATAATACAAAGGCATTATTTATTAATATTTACATAGAAACTCACTTTAATTGGGCTGAATTTCTTTCTTCAACTTGTAGTAGAGTTTTCAGAATGCTCTAAAGATGTCCCGTTTCTTTTTTAAACAGAAAATATTCCACACTTTTGCACAAATTATCATGGGATCATAAGAGGTTCAGTCAATAATTGATTATATTCAGAATCATGCGTAACGTATTTAACGCATAAGTGACATCTACTTAAAACAAGAGTGTAGATTGTTAAATGAATAAATTCTATGTTCTGTTTTTGCCTTGTGATCTATACAACCAGACATTTTATCACATGATTACATTTTGTACTTTGTTTTTGTCTTTTAGAGTTTAATGTTTTCTGTAATTTTCTTTAGCTGTCTGGAGAAGTGGCACAGTCTGAATAAGATTGTTTTAGTGTAATAATTTTCTTATTTTTATTTAGAAATATACATTTGGACCTTTGTTATTTAATCTGTTTATTATTAACATGTTTCTGAACTTTGTAAAGCCATCATAACAACTCAGAAAGACACTTGGTTAAAAATGATAATGTGCCGCCTTTAGTTTTTAAACTTTGCAAGCAAAGAAAATAGTTTTTTTATGCCCTGGGTTTACCTGTAAGTCTACTCAAAAGCTGAGTGTTGGTATATTTTGCAGAGGTTAAAATAAATACTGCTGCTTATAAGTCTCCAGTTTGTAACTTGGCTGTAAGTTGTGTATGAGATCACAGTAAAGGTCTGACTGATAACTTGAGGATAATTAGCTTGTTTAAGGTAAACCTTACATCTCTTACCCATGATTTAAAGCTGTGTTGATCAACCTGTAACTCAAAGCTTTAGTAGAATTTAAAAACTTGTATTGAACCATGCTTTTTTGGGACAAAAGTTAAGAAAATGTTTTACCAAGTAGTAAACATGTTTAATCCTGCATAAAAGTTGAACATTGCAACATTTACGTCTGGAGATTATATATGATAAATGCTATTCACTGAACCATCAATTTTATTGTTGTTTTTCAGAAATCTGTGCTTTAGTTACAGACATTCTTCTCTCAAACAAATACTAAAATATTAAAAACAGCATGTCATTAACGTTTGTATAAAGCACATCAGGCTGTTGTCATAGGGATCAAAATGAATTTTAATTTGAGTTGAAGCCTTCATATAAAAGTACCACCTTAGCTCGGTGGTCAGTGCCGCGGTCGTGTAATCCTGAGATTGCAGGTGCGAACCCAAGTTGCGGCAGGAAGGGCATCCGGCGTAAAACAATTGCCAAATCGTGTGGCAACCCCTGAAGAAAGGAGGAGCCAAAATAATTTACCTTACCTTATTGTATAAACTAAAGATACAAAGCTTGTGCCCTGTTCACACTAACATACATATTTTGCAATATTTCTTTTAAATGAAAGAAAAGTATATACATATTTGAAAATACATTCACTGACCACTTTATTAGGTGCACCAACCTAGTATTAGGTTGGGCCCCCTCTGCCTTCAGAATAGCCTTAATTCTTTGTGGCAGAGATTCAACAAGATATGGAAACATTCTTCAGAGATTCTGGTCTATATTGACATGTTAGAATCACACAGTTGCTGCAGATCTGGCAGTTGCATGTCCATGATGTGAATCTGCTGTTCCACCACATCCCAAAGGTGATTGATTGGATTGGGATCGGGTGGTTGTGGAGACCGTTGGAGTCCAGTGAATCCAGACTCATCAGCCAGGCACTGTTTTTCCAATCTCTTAATGTCTAATTTTGGTGAGCCTGTGTGAACTGTAGTCTCAGTTTGCTGTTCTTAGCTGACAGGAGTGGCACTCGGTGTGGTTTCTGCTGCTGTAGCCCATCTTCTTCAACGTTGGACAGGTTGTGCATTCAGACATGGTTTTCTACAGACCTTGATTGGAACAAGTGGTTATTTGAGCTGCTGTTTCTGTTGTCTCGAACCAATCTACCCATTTTCCTCTGACCTCTAACATCAACAAGGCATTTTTGTCCACACAGCTGCCGCTCACTGGATATTTTCTCTTTTTCAACCATTTTCTGTAAACCCTAGAGATGGTTGTGCATGAAAATCCCAGTAGATCAGCAGTTTCTGAAATACACAGACCAGCCAGTTTTCTACCAACAACCATGCCACGTTCAAAGTCACTTAAATCCTCTTTTTTTTCTAATTCTGATTTTTCAGTTTGAACTTCAGCAAATTGTCTTCACTACGTCTAGATGCCTAAAAGTATTGAGATGCTGCCATGTGATTGGCTTATTAGCTATTTGTGTTAACAAGCATTTGAACAGGTGTACCTAATAAAGTGGCTGATGAGTGTATATCCAAAGAGGTACAGTCAGCACCTAAAATAGTTTTTGAAAGAAATAACATTTGCAAATGGATTTCAGGTTAGATAAAACACTGGTAGATCCATGTGATCCTTTGTCCATCTTTTAAAGTAGTATTAATATGTAATATTCCCTCACATCTTTATGAAGTCTGTTTTTTAGGATTTATACCTGTTTATCATAATGTGAACAGTTGGGCATTATTCACAGTGGAGACAAAAGAACTGCACACACAAGGTAACTGTGAACTTTGACCCCTCCCTTCCCTCTTTCCCCCACAGGCTGCTGATGAGAGGCTGTGAACTGTCAGCGTACATGTATGTGTGGGACAACTTCCGCCTGTTGGAGCTGCCCTGGGACTCTGCTTGGACCTGGTGGTTTACCTTCTTAGGAGTGGACTTCTGCTACTACTGGGTCCACCGCTTTGCTCACGGTACCAACATAAGCATCACACTAATATCCACATCTGACAACAATTAATCATATTTAAGTGTAGATGAAGTGTGGTTTTCTCCTTCACATAGACTGGGAGCTGTGGTCAGCTTAAATCCATAGGGAATACTAAGGATTTGAACAATCACCAATTTTCCAAGTTGATATTTTGAAGTCTTCTCAAAGTATGCTTTCAGCTTAATCATCTTCTCTACTAAATGTGCTCAGTATGTTTCAAATGTGTCTTATCAAAATATGGCAACCAAGCAACTTTGACTCCATGCTTCAAAAATCACTGTGGAGTTTCCAGTGTTTTGTTTGTGTTCTCAGTTTATGGCTGTGCCAATATAAGTCTGCTACCTACCAGCATCAAGCTGGCTATCTTCAGCTTTCTTGTTGCTTACACAGAGTACAAACAAAGACTACAAAGTTAGCTAATGATAAATGGCTTTAAAATGTTGATTTAGTTGCTTTCCCTGTAGGGAGGAGTCATGAACATGGCACTCACATCATGTTTTCCTGGACACTGTAAAGGAAGCAATTATTTTTGAGTTACATCCAGCTGCTTCAGAGCTGTGCAGATGTGAGAGGCCTTGGTCTCCAGAGGCCTGTGGTCTTAACTCGGTGCTGCCACAGTAACAGGCTACATACAGTGATGTCTCTGAATCTGCAACGTCCAGCAATATGCATTGAAAAAACAGAGAAAATATATACCGGATATGCTGTTTTTAGAGGTTCCACATTTTTTAAGAAGGACAACATGCTTTATGTCTGCTAGTGACACACGTGCCAGATGCTCAGCTGCCACTCAGCATACCAAATGAGAAGTATGAATTTGTGGCCAACAGTGATATTTATTTGTGTCAGCGTCACATCAAGCTGCCAGTCCTCAAAGTTTTGGAATAAAGTCTGCTGCTGATGTGTTGATGTTAGAGGTTGGCTAAATGCTTAAAATGTGTGCCGCAGCCACCAAGAACTGGCCAACATGTCTTTGAGGTGAGTGAGAACTTTTTTTATTTATACATTGACCTGCCTGTCCACATGAAGATGATTTCAGCATCCAGTCACCATGACACTGGGCATGTTGGGCATTATTATCGTGTGTAGATTTCAGCTGAGCCATGATATTTTGAAACTACTCATTAAACTATCAATTACTCTAAAACCACAAGTTCCTCCAGCAGGGAACATGATCTAATAGGATTATGTAGAGCTTTATTCATTAAGTATTTTTGAGGATATCATTCAGGTTTTAAAACAGTTAAGAGATAGCAAGAGTGTATAAAAAATTATAGTTTAAATAATAAAACAAATTAAAGTACTAATTAATTTTTAAAAAAATTAGCAAAAGCAGCAGAGTTTCAGCCAGAATATCTCAAGCTGTTGACTGGATGTTTCATGTAAAATACAAAAAGTCAATTACTAGCCAAAATTCTAAACTTTTTAGTGTGAAATGAGGACTACAGAAAATGTAAATGTTTATAGTAATACATATGAAAAAGGTGCCATAAGACTGAAATTTTGGACACATTTGTTTATCTAAGCATTGCATTACTGCAAATATTAGTTTTTTTTTAAATGTGCCATTTGCCCATCTGTCTCCACTTATATAAGTTATGCATAAATTGAAAAAAGTAAGCCCTATTATAAGACAAGTTTTGTTCTACTCTATTAAATCTGTCAAGAAGAGTGTTCATATATTCATCTAGAAATTTGTCAGAAGCTTGTTGATGTTGGGTTGTCAAAGTGCAACTTGCTAAGGGACATTTATTCAAATATTAGTGGGGTGTATGCATATATTTGAGCCTGTATGTATAATGTTGACCATGTGTGGAATAGACAAAATCAACGTGAACAAATGGAAAAGAAGTTTTTGTTTTTGTGTTGTATGAAAAATACAAAGTCTGACAATAATAGACATACATTTCTAGATGCTTGCTGTGACAATCAAAGAAATTAAGTTCACCAGCCTTTTGTGACACAATGAAGGTAGTTCTTTGTGTAATTATTTCTAGATACCCATGACTATGTATTTGTGATTCACAGTCATAAAAACCTAATGTTTGTGAAGATCCGCTGTAACTTGTCTGCATACAATATTAAATTTCTGTTTTATTTGGTAGGATTCTTTCCCTTTTGAAGTGTAGAATCCGTTTGCCTAATGCCTAAAACCTTTGATTCTCTCCTTTTCCAGCCTGTTGGGGTTGTTATTATGGAACACTGTGGGGTCACAGACAGTCATACAGTGCTGAGCAGCCACAGTGTTTGCTCAGAATATATAAGCTTTTCCACTCGTTACCAGAACGAAGCTGCTGTCCTCAACCACAGAACTGGGCCGGCACGATCCTCATTCCTTTGTCTGGTCAGCCAAAGTTGTCTCAGTCAACCAAATTTTCACCTCCGGTTTCTCTCAGAGGAAAGTTCAACCAAAATATTTCAAAAAGGGAGATGCATTTTGGCAATACTCATGCACTAAGGACTGAAAACAGTGTATTGGGGTAGTGGTTCAGCATTGTCTAATTGTCAGATAACAGCAGTGTTCCTTGATTTATCACATTTGTATCTTAGAACTGCTTTTCACTCTAGTTTACAACAACAAAAACATTGCATGTTTATTCTTATTTTGTTGAGGTAAGCTATAAATCCAAAAATAGTGCAATAAAGTAAATACTACAACACAAAGCTCAGAAAAAAGGCAACGTTACATTCTGGGTTTAGAAATATGAGCTTATATAAAAGATCATTTTTAGTTTGACCAGTTTAATGGGTAATTTCATAGTTTTCCTCCCATGACCTCAACATAAAAGGACAGCTCAAAGATAATTAAGTGGAAATAACTTGGCAGTCATGTGCACTGATGCCATCTATACTGTGGAGACATTACTGCTGAGGATTTCTCCTGCCAGACACAGATCTTTGAGATAGCAGCAGATTGAAAAAGAAAACCGAACCAACCCAATCAGCGGGCCTTATTTTAATTTAAACCCTAATCTAATTCAGAATTCTTCATTCATAGAGTAAAAGCAAAAGTCTATGACAAGATCTTATTTATGGCCTTTACTTTGCATCTGGCTGGAATCAGCACAGACAAACAGCATTGTGCTTAAAGTCGAAGCAAATCTGGAACTTCAAACAATCCAATGACCTTTGTGCACACACTGGCTTAAATAAAGTCTTTTCATTCTATCCTAATACAAATATTTGCATGAACTCTTATCATTGGTGGATATCTCAGAATCAATTTTTAGTTAGCCCTGGAGCCTTTTCATAATAAACAGTTTTATTATGTTATTCAAGTTATATTTTAGTTTTGAGAGAATGAAGACTCAAGTTTTGAGTTTTTAACAGGTTTCCAGAAACTGTAATCTTTCTGGCGTCTGAAATACCACAGGTTTAAGTATTAACAGCCATTGAAGACACCTTTTATAAACATATTAGTTCAATGGCTCGATGACTGACACAAATATTAAACAAATCCAATTTACTCCGCATTTTTCTTTCTCCGTTCATTTCCACCATAGGCCACCTCCTTCAGTAGACAGACCATATGCTTTCAAAGGTTTTCTATTCTAAACAGTCCGAGAACCAGATGGTTTTGGGTGATCAGGAAGCCGACTAGTTTCGGATGCGGCCATGTTGTTGACAGGCCTGTTGATTCTGTTTATCCTAACCTCATATCGCAAGCACCACTAATAGCAGCCCTGCATTTGAGCAGCATCTATATCGAGACATACCAGCCAGGTTAAAGCTATTAATCAGCCAGTCAACTGTCTGTACGTTGATTACATGTGAGGTAATGGAAGCTATGCTGCCGTTGTCTCACCACACTAACTGCGGCTGCTGTTACACTTTTAGCCCAGAAATGTCAGAGTATCGTTTGAAAAGTCTCTTGAAATGGTATCATTATCTCCTCAAAATGACCTAAATTAAGAGAAAGGAAAAAGTTAAAATTGGTTAAACAAAAAAAAAAAAGGTTTTTGGTAGATTTAATCACAAATTGTAAAATACAAAGAAAAATGTATTTGGTTATTTATCAAGAATAAAAATATACTGGAAAATAAGTTAAGTTTTAGAGATTTTATGAGCAAAAAAAATCCATAAATTCTGGCAGATATTTGTTGACCTGCAACCCCAAAGAAGTAGTGACCCAGTGAAGTGTATGTAAGACACTGAAAAGCATTGAAAACTTTAAAAAAAATCTCAATTTTAAGTTGAATGCAGCTTCAGCTCTTTTTGAAATGTAGGGCTAAAAAGTGGCCGAACTTTAATCATAGACTGGATTGACTGTCTGTAATGTAAAAATCACATAAGACAACACGCAGCTGATTTAGATGCCCCAGCACTGACTTCAAATGGGTAAGGAACATATGTATGCATTATAGAAAGAGAAGGCATTCTACTTAGTTGATGCATGTAAAGTATGGTGGATTTGTGAGCGTGTTCTAGTGTTTCTCTTTTTGTTTTTGTAGTGAAGTGGGGCAGAGGTGTGTCCAGCTTACTATAGGCTAAAAGCAGGATCGGATGTTTTATTCATACTTCTTTCTTGTTTTTATAGTTTCATTCAGTATATCACATTTTTAGCTTAATTTTTAACTTTTAGTTCAGAGGAGTACTGGCAAAAATGAAAGAAAATGAATATATGGTAATATATGTTAAAATGGTTTGTAAAAATCCAGACCCTTCTGATCAGAAGGAACAGTTGTATTGATAGATACTATGGCCATGACATTTATGGCTCAACATGTTCATGGACCTTCTGTTTCTTTGAATGAGCCACACTCTTGAAGCATTTTTGCTTTTCTAGCACCCTGTTACATCCTCTGTATCTGTTTCCTGATGTCCACACCTTTCTCTCTTTAGTTTTCAGACAGCAGC
The DNA here is from genome assembly GCA_028566095.1 of Kryptolebias brasiliensis. NCBI lineage: Eukaryota > Metazoa > Chordata > Actinopteri > Cyprinodontiformes > Rivulidae > Kryptolebias > Kryptolebias brasiliensis. The sequence goes on along the minus strand of JAOXNZ010000054.1, from coordinate 3,508,338 downwards.
AGCTGTTAAGACAAACAGATGTGCTCAGCACTCCTTCACTGTCCTTCAACCCTAAGGAGATGCAGGAGATGTGGATGTTATTGTTTGAAAAGGAGCTCCTCCTGGCTGTGTGATGGGGGGGTTAGAATGCCCCCCAGTGGCCAGGTCTCCATAAATCATCCCTCTGACGGCAAGTTCCTGGCTAGGTGCAGGTTGTAGGGCCAGCAAAGGAATTTTGGCCCCTGCTTGGTTTGCTGGTTTTGTTGGTTTGGTTTGGTCAGGAGGTGGGAGTCTCACTCACTACAGCAGAAGAGACCAAGTGAAAAGCCTCATGGGAGGTAAAGATAACATGAACAGTGATATATAGGTCTTAGTGTTCCTACTCTGCTGTTTGTGTGTTGAAAACAGAGAAGTGGATTGTCTGCTTGTCTGCTTGGTGAAAGTGAAACTGGACTGATTTGCCCTAGACATCACAAAGAGATAATATCCACAAGGTCTAAAGGCACACAATTTAAACAAAGTGTGGAAACGAAGGTTTGTTTTGATTATTGAGAGGGTTGCTGAGCTCAGCAAAGGCCACAGTCCGGCTGTCTGCTGCCCTCCTGTGCTCCTTTTGCTACACGGACAGACTTCCTTTTGTCAGTGTTGTTGACTTTCGCTTAGCGGAGGGATGAAGTGTGAATGAGATAGATGGGAGAGTAGATAGTTAGAAATTCAAGTGCAAAATTTGTTTTTGTTTAATCGTCAAACTTAACCTCCGTAGGAAAAAGATCTGTCATCATGAGTAGAAAATTTGAGTATTTGAGTTTTGTGTCTCTTACCTGACTAAATGCATTAGAGTTTAGGCTGACATTTAAAAAGAATGCAACATCCCAGGAATAAGGCTAACTGGAACTTTTCAAAGCACATTTTTGGCCAAATCTCAAAACTTTATAATCTCACATATCATTTTTTGTTTTTACACTGCATATAGCAAAGTTTTACTTTGCATATAGCAAACTAAATATGTTAAATATGAACCTCTTAAGACAATGGTGAATGTATAGATCCTCTGTGAAGATTTGTCCTAATAGGCTTCACAATCTGCAGAGCAAACCATGAAGATCAACTTCTTTTAATGAACCAAATGTAAAGATGGATTTCAAATTAGTAAACTACTAGTGTGTGGATTAATAAGAATATAACATTTTCAGTTCCTGGGTTCTTATAGCAACATATTTGAAATGTTGATCACTTTTTTATGAAAATCAATTAGTTGTAAAAGAGAATGTGTTTTAGATTTTCTGTGTTGTGAATAAATGGAACTGCAAATCCTTTCTGTTAAACTGAAAATTAATGCTTATCAAATGTTTTTTGTTTTTACCTCACTTGTCAGTGTCCGTGCATAGTTGTTATACTCTGTTTGTCTGAGCTGTAAGTGGGCCTGACCAGCGTTAGTGTGTTTAGTTTAGAGTGTGTGACTGAATTGTGTGGACAGCATGAAGTATGGCTGGGACTAAGGAGAGCCGGTCGACCATCCAGCAGAATCCTGCTCTGGCTGTTTGGGTTGGCACCTTATCCAAGAGCCTTCCAGTCCAAACACTGGAGAACTGTTCACAGCCCATTACTCCTGTGATTGACAAGGCAGCCCACCACTCAGAGGGCTGCGCATGTAGGGTGTTGCTTTTAAGTGCCAGAAGGTTGTAGCTTAGGGTGATGATTTAGGCATTTGATTGATGCAACTGTTAAAACATTTTATAATATTTGAAGGTTAAAGGGTGCCATTTTGGATCTCTTTCAATGTTGGTTATTATTCATTTTTGTCTTTTCTTTTTATAGCAACATTATTCACAATATAGATTTGCAGTCACTCTTACTTAGTGCAGGACTTTGGAGCTAAATTTATGGAGCTCAACAGGACTTTGGTTCTTGCGTTTATATGATTCTGGTTATATAAGCATCACTGCTAGCAGGGTTGAGTGGGATGTAAACAATTTATGACAAAGTCCAACTTTGCAGCTTTGTCCAGCATGACTGATTAGAGCATAAAGTCCCTTGATTATGTGTCATAGTACAATTCAATATTTTAGTGTAAAAAAGTAAAAGATTGCATCATTCTACTGACAAACTTCCTCGTGTTGTTCTGTAGCTGCTGTGTGTTTGTTGTGTTATAGACTTCAATGATTCTAAACTGGTCATTATACATTAAATGATTAAAATGTATTTTTCTTCTCAAATCAGTCAGTAAACAGAGCAACACAGCTGAAAAAATCTTTAACTTTTGGATTCACAAAGCAGCTTAATCACCCAGATTTAAAAAAGAGCAGCAAGAAGTAAGTTTCATACTTGATGCAGTTGTTTTCTGTTCCTAATGTAACTTTAACAAGGTTTAACTTATTAATTTTCAGCCATTTTTTCCTGCACTAACATCTTCATTCTGTGTTGAACAGTCAAAAGCTTCCTTCATGAAGTGGCCTTTGTTTCCAAAAAACTTTCTTTGTAGAGAAAATGAGTCGACTTTTAAGTTACTCACACTTTAGTCCTCAACATGCATTTAATGTGTGCACAAGTGCAAGCTAATGCCTAGGTAATGTACCTGTGCTTGTATTCATACCATTCTAGGGTCACCACAGTCTTTATCTCAGGTGTCTGTAAACATAGCTAGATTAGATTAGCTATGTCCAAGATTAGCATTCTTTCGCCTTCTTGAGAGTTGGCGTAACTGCTAGCTGGTTGTAGCATGTAGGTTGCTACGGATAGCTGCAGGTAAAGCTGATATTTATTTCAGGTCTTTGTAGTTATGTTAGGACTTTACAAGCAGTTTCTGACCAGTATTTTCTTAAGTGTTTTATAAAGGGAAATACATGTCTTTCACCTGATTAGCATGCACTCATCCTTATTATTCTGGAGGAATCATAAGTTAAAGCTCACTAGTGACCAGATGGAAGTCCCGTATTCAATATTTCTTTGTTCTTGCTGGGAATGCAGGGTCTATGGCATTGGTTCTCACCATTAACAGGGCTTCCCTCCTGAATAGACCTTGCCAAACTATGCAGTGTCCCACCGAGTCCAGAGATGAGGACATGGACTTGCAGTGAAGCCTAGCAGCTCCAACTTCCTATCAGTGACAACAGGCATCAATCTTAGCCGCCCTTGGTCCTGGACCCTGCCAAGCATGACTCCACTGAGGAGGAAAATCGCAAATGCCGTAGACTGCTGAAATTAAACAAAGGCTGGATTATCCTCTCAATATGTCCCAAAGCAGTACAATTCATCTTTGAATACCCCATGGTTCAGAACGGAAGAAATGTCATAATTTTTGTGCTTGGCTGCTGTAGTTAATCAGTTTACTCCCCTTCTGTCTGATCAGACTCATGCCTTGCATGTAGAATTTTGTCAGCAGTTAAAGGTTTAACAAAATTTGAAACAACCTTGTTTATAAAAAAGAAAAAAACGTTTAACACTATTTGTTACACTTCTGAAAACATTCCATGTGACTTTTATTTTCTCACACCAGTTAAAATTCAGCAATAACTCTGGTAATTAAGGAAGGTGTGAAGTATTGCATGGAAGCAGTAGCTTTGAGGTGTCCCAAACACCTGAGGAATTCCTCCTTAGCTTTGCTTATTAAAACCGTGAACAGACAAATTATGACACTTTGCTATATAATAAATGCAGACCATTTAGCGCTCTGCTTTCACAACACTCACCTTCAGTTCTCAGCAGTGTGTTTGTTCAGGTGTCGCAGAGCCGCAACACTGGATTTTATGACCGCTGGACGTGATACAGTTCACGAGTTTATTAAACAGAGAAAAAAGGAGGGTTTCATTTCAGGATTTTGAAGGATCATCTCAGAGTAAGGGGAATTAATCACAATGGGAAAAGATTTGTTTTTGTGTGTGATGATGTGTGTATTTATTCTTAAGGAGTGAAACAGTTTCATAGCATTAAGACTACAAATTTACTGGCAAATGCTGTAACTTTAGTGAGAGACTAGATCACTTACAGCATACCACTTAAATGACTTTTGTCTTGTTAAAATGTTAACACATTTTGCTACTCTGGATCACTGCAAAGTTTCCTGTTTTCAGTATTTGTGCTAAGCTAAACCTTTGGTGCAAAGTTAATAAGTAGATTTGTGATTTTTTTTTTTTTTTAATTATAATTTTTTTTGTTTTTTATTCCAAACTTGACATTTTAGCAAACACATATACCCAGATTCACTCAACTTTAATATAGTATTTAGATTAAATTCAATTTTATGGTAATCCAGCACCTAATTGTGATTTGCACATCAAAGGGGCTGTATAAAAATTAAAATTTTAATAATAAAAATTAGGCTGCCTATATTATGAACACAATAATATTTATACTTTACTGAATATCAGGCTTTGTGGTTCTGCAGTATTTAAAGGCTACAGTTCTTTCTTACAAGGCAGCAGAAGCAGAAGTGGATGGAAGGTGCCAAAAAGCACAGACTAGACGGGGTGGTCCGGAAACAGCTCGGAGATCCAGTGAAACTTAACAAGCATGTTCCCTTTGGATGTTAAAATGAAGTGTAACACAGATATTAATGTAGCAAGTATCACAACACAGCAGAGGAATGTAAACTGGAGCACTGGGACATCAGGCTGGACGCTAACCAGCTGTAGCCAAATACCACTGTAGTCATAATCGTCCCAAACCCCTTACAGTAGCCCCACAATGGCCACCTAGTCTGAAGCCTCAGGGTTTTTTTTAACACAGCTGGCTAGCAGTGATATTAAAAATGATTTCACCTGTGGGTAAAGGTATGTAATTATTTATTTAGGGAAGGAGCAGAGCTGACTGTTGTGATAAATCACTTGTTTTCTTTTAAGGATTTACAGATGTAGATAAATTTGTTGATACCCTTCCACAAAAACAAACAAACAAAAAAAACAAAACATGCAAAAAAAAAACTTCTCCCAGAAACTTTAGGGTTTGTCAACATGCATTTTGGTGAATTCCTGTCTGGCTTTTTGGTGTGTTTCTGCCAGTGGTGGAGCCTCCTGGGTCTTCTTCCATGAAACCCATTATGATTCAAAATGCAGTGGATGGTGTCATCAGAAAAATGATGTACCTTAACTTTGGAGTTTGGCTCGAATGATTTTGGATTGTTTCCTTGTCTCTTTTTCTACCATCTGCACAATCTGTCTACTTTAGTATATCTTTTTAAATAAACAAATCATTTATTTTTACAATTGTTTTGTTTACTCTGTCACATACTAACAGGATGCAGATATACATTGGACAATATTGCTTTTATCTTAATGAGAAATTAAGTATTTTATCTGTGAGCTGTAAGGTTACCAATAAATTTATCAGCGTTTGTAAGACTTGTGCATGAATATTGTGTAGAAATTTATTTAGCTGCTATCAGATCTTTCACAGATTTATTTATTTTTTCTCCAGAGGTGGCCTTCCTTTGGGCTGCTCACCAAGTTCACCACAGTTCAGAGTACTACAACCTGACTACTGCCCTCAGACAGTCCCTCACCCAGCCGTTTACCTCATGGGTAAGAAACTTATTCTCTCAAAGTATAACTCAGCAAATTACAGCAATAACAAGAAATGTTTAATAATTGGAGCACATGAACAAGCATTATTTGAGTTGCCAAAGCCTTGTATATTTCATTTTTATGTGCCATAAAACTTCATTGTTGTCCTGAAACTATTAAAAACAAATCAGTGAGACACACAGTTGCGTCATTACAGTAATCACACACCCTGTATTTGTTTTGAGTCAATCCCTCATACACCAAACTGCTGCTGTAAATACTCACTGGAGCGCTGAACCTGCAGGCAATAAAAGTCTTTACACACTTCTCTACTTGAGTAATGTTCAGCAAGCCCCAGTAACCAGCTGATATACTGTATATACTCACACGCTATGTTTGTGTGTTGTTTCTGAGGTTGAAATGATCAATAGATTGAGTTAGACTGTAATAATACAAATAATCACCATTCTGGGTTGGTTATATTCTTGCAAGACTTCATACAACACTGGGAGGAATTTAGAAAAAAATTAGAGCAGTTTCAGAGCTTTCTTGTCTCTTTACAAGTATTAATGTATGAGAGATGTATTTATGTTGGACAAATTAATATAAAAAAAATTAATTTCCTGTTCTGTCTTTATTGTTCTTATAAGGATATATGCTTCCTGTATGCATCTTATGCTTGTAAGTTTCATAATACAAGACATAATACAAGAAAAAACAACTAAGATTACAGATGACACAACATTACAGGCCAGGTAAAGCCGTGGATGGCAGTATAAGTGACCGTATTGCTCATATAAAATGCGAGTAGGAGACTATTAAACATATAAAACACGATTAAAGTCACTGCTGGTCATTGGCAATACAAAATTGTGTGTAATGACACATAACAATTTGAATGGTTCTGGCCTGAGAAAATATTGACAAAATAAAACAACGTTCTGTTTGTTCTACCTTTAAATGGAAACCAAATCTGAATTATTTCTCATCCTTGGTGTTCAAACTGTGAGAAATCGTAAAACGATAAGTGTTTTTTGTTTTTTTCAGATTTTCTACCTGCCTATAGCGCTGGTTGTTCCTCCATCCATCTTTGCTGTTCACATACAATTAAATTTGCTCTATCAATTCTGGATTCACACTGAGGTAACTGTTATTACACACGCTATTCATTCTTTATTCTATCAACACAGAAACAATGTCACAGTCTTAAGTTCTTTAAGAAATAAAACATTGTTTTTTTAGAAATGTTTTGTGTGCCACATGTATGTGAGCGTTTGTTACAGAGGTTATAACTAATAAATATCATGGGTACTCTAAATAGTCATTTGAAGTTTTAATTTCCTTTAAAGCGGTAAAGTACATTTAAGTATAACTGCTGTTTTAAACATTGCATTTTACCTACTGTTCAGTAAAAAAAATTTTGTGTGTGTGTATTTAAGATCACCTAAGCCTCCTTCAAAGTACACAATAACCCCATATTTTCTTGTCTTGTTTTTTGCAAACTCACTAAAACCTTCCAATAAGACATAAAATGAATTACCATTACATGTACATTTAATCAAACTAAGAAGGAAAAACAATTATCTAATTTTTATATGTGGCTATGTTTAAACACTATACTTTAAACAAATGGGAGGTATAACTACCCTAAAATATTAGTGACTTTAATGGATCATTATGCAACATTAACTCTGTATGAATTTGTCTATTCATGGTTACTATGCAGAGTTAAAATCAAACAAATAAAATAAAGTGTTTTAAAGTTCTCTGTCTCCTTATGGCTATCGTAATTTGTATGTTATGTCATATTTTGTAGACTCAGTGTTACAGTGGAACCTGTATTCAATAAAAAATAATGAGATTTTATGAAAGATTCCAAACAGAAGCATAACTACTCTGTCTCCCCTTTAAAGTGTCTGAGAATATCACTTTTACAATCCCTATGATCGTTAGAGGGAATGAATGGAATTGGAACACCCTCCATCTTTTAGTGCACTATTAGTGAAAGCAGTCGTAATAGTCACAATTTTCTGAGAGGATGTAATTTATGCCCCTTTTATTACACTTTTTTTGATGTCATGTAATTTACTGACGCTATTGGCTGCAGCTTCAGAGCAGTATGTAAAGTGGTGGAGACCCCTTTCATTCAAGATAAAGCTCTCAGGCTTGGCTGCCAGACACTAGTCATTACATGGAAATAATGAATCACTGAGAAACTCTGTCCAGCAGTGCACATTTCTCCACATTGAGAGGCCTGAAGTACTGATGTGAACCATCAAAATATCTGAGTTCAAACCAAAAATGAAACATGGACTCTGCAAAAAAGTCACTGCAGGTATCTGACCAAAACTTGTACAGCAAAAATTATTCATGTGACCACAACATGCTCGTGATGCTTTCAAGTACCTGGTTGGTTGTATTAGATTGCACTTGGATGGGTTTTGCTTGTATGTGCCAAATCGCAACAAACACTTGGTGCTATTGGTGTTCTGGGCTTTAAACAAAAAAGTAACAAGTCCAAATTGTAAATCACTGAATATCAAGTCAAGTCAACAGATCCAAGTTCTAATCCAATTACAATCAATTCAGTCCAATTATAATACAAAACAGTCAGAATCAGTAGATTACAATTAGTAAGAAAAGTTGTCTTAACCTTGTAACTTCACTAGTATCAAGCAAGATGCTGTAAAAGAGCTGTGTTCCTTCTTAAATACAGCGATGATTTGTTGAAATACCGCTTTTCTTTACGCAACAATCAACACGTCTGTAAAAAAGAACAATCTGGTATTTTGGCTGACCCTATAATTTAAAAAAAAACTCACTCTGACTTATCTTAAATTTATTTATTTTTTTTCCATTTCCTGAAAAGTTGTTTTTTGTATATAAAAGGTTGTAATATTTTTATTGAACCCTTTATTTACCAAAAAAAGCAACTTTTCATCTTTCATTGATTTAGAGAGTACTTGTTTAACATAAATTATAAAACAGTAAGGTTACATTTAATTACATTTCCTCCTGTAGTTTTTAAATCTCATTAAAATTTGTCATTTAGAGATTATGAAACAAATGTAGCTATAAACTTGTTAGCCAATTTCGATTGCAATAGTTTAATTTGCATTTACTTAATTTTTTGGGGGGAAGCCATGTTGACATCCAGTCTGTTTAAACAAGTCAACAAATAATGTCCTCAAACTCACCAACAAAGATGCTGTAACCTCACTGCTGTATTTCACTCTGTTGGGGGGGTGGGATTCTTCACAGGATTGTTTCACAGCAATTAAAAAGTAAAAGAATAATTTTCAAAAAAATCTGTGCATGCACTGAAGAACGCCAAGCTCAAGGTTTAGACAGAACCTTTATACACTCAACTCTGAATCCGATCGCAGAAACTGTTTTTACTTCAGAGTTTGGTGAAATACAGTAAGTTATTGTACTTTAAATTATTTTTTTCTTTTAGTTGATCAGAGACCTTGGACCTCTGGAGTGGGTCTTTAACACACCTAAACATCACAGAGTTCATCACGGTGAGATAAGTTTATTTTTATGACATCACTATATTTAGTTTTCGTGGTGATTAAACAGATAATAAAAAATAAAAGGTTAATAATTATTTGGGCTGGATTATGGTTATTCTTAGTTTTATTTAATCCAGTTAATTCTACTCGGGCAGATTTAACAACTTTAGTTACTGTGCTTTTACGATCTGCTGTAAACTCACAAAGTATTATTTCAACAGGGAGGAACCTTTATTGCATTGACAAGAACTACGGTGGAATTCTCATCATCTGGGACAGATTATTCGGTGAGCTGATGTTATCTGAATTCCACAGCGTGGCGTTCTCTGCAGGAGTTTAGATCATTTAAACAGTTACATGATAATTGTTGAATAAGATCTTTAGTAAATGCAACTGCTGCTTTCTTTTCCTGGTGTTTCTGTCATGTCCTAATCACTACAATTTGTTCACTTTCAATAAAATCTATTGGCTGGTATTATTAATGTTTTAAATAACCTTTCTGTTAAAGTACTTGCCAAACGGCCTATATTTTGCAAGTTTGTGTACCCTTAAACTTTTTGTATGTTTTAACTCTGTTAGTGTCAATTTTACTTAATGGAAATTCAAAGTCGTGTTGTTATCTTTTACAATAGAAATGAGACCAAAATGAAGAGAAACTATGACCGTATGAAGTGAAAATTGTTTACAAGTTTGCACGAAATACATTGAGACCTTTTCTTTTCTTTATGATTACACTCACAAGCAGTTAACAGTGTGGAACACAAACAAACAATCAGGTCAAGCAGACAGCTAGACATCTCATGTAACTCACTTCTCGACTTCTGTATAAACTGATCCTCAGGCTTCTGATCAAGCACAGAACTTTTCCTCAATAAGTGAGAAATTCTGAGTTCCAAAAATATGTTTTATTAATACATTCTGCTTAGGCTCTTTAATTGCAATGCATTTATGTAAACCTGTTCAATTTGATAGTTTTTGTTTAGTTTTGTTCTTTCAATAGAGAGCAAAAAAAAGAGCAAAACGAACAGTTCTAATGTGGAGGCCAACTGTTTGACACATTTATTTAGTCAATTTCATAATGAGAGAGTATTGTATTCAGTGTGGGTGTTGTGTATGGTGGCATTGTTTCAAACTTGCTGCTTTGACTCAATAATTTGATTTTGTTTTGGATGTTTTTCCCAGGTACCTTTGCTTCAGAGACAGATAAAGTCATATATGGCCTGGTTTTTCCCATCGAGACATTTGAAACTCTCTATGTTCAGGTTAGTTTTCTGTCACTGCTGTTTCCTGTGGGTCAGTTATCAATCGAACAGCATATCTTCATCTCCTAACGAGCACTTTTCATAGATGAAGTTTGAACTCATGTTTCCTGTGCTGGCTAAGGAGCCATTTTGTAATCATAACATTATTACTCTACTCCAAACAAACTGCCCAGCTGAGGTGAAAGAGGCCAATAAAATGAAATACCGGGTGAATGTTATAATTACTTCTGCTGCCCTCATCAATGGCAGAGCACAGCATGAGCAATGTTCTTTCTAATGAAGGCAGAAACACTGCTACTCAAGGTTAATTATTGCAGCAATTGTCTGGTTAACATTCATCAGTTCAAATGTTGTTTGATTGTTTACTTATCTGACTTGTGTTTCTTTCTCTTGTAGTTGCACTACTATATATATTTATGGAAGAGAGCCAACACTTACAAAACGATCAGTGACAAATTGTCAACTTTCATCAAAGGTCCTAGTTGGAAACCTGGGAAAGCTCGGCTTGGTGACCACGTCGACAATCCTAAGGTTTGCATCAATTCTGAAGCAAAAAGAAAAACTTCGTTACAAATTATATTGACACAAAAACACAGGCCTGAATGACTCAGAGCATTCCTTCTTGAAGGATTCATATATTTTACAAGTTTTACAAGAAACTGCCACATGAAATAAAAGCTGCAAGGCCTTTGTTGAGGCATCACAATAAGTTTAGTTTTACTGACTTGAGGCATCGTTTGCAGGAATAAAACCGCATGCAGTAAAGTGTCAATATATGTGTATGTGTGTGTTTGAGCAGAAAAAAACTAAAGGTTCCAGCTGAACGCTTCAGTGGTTTGCTTTGAAATAAGGCATTTGGTGTCACAGATTCAGTTCTACAAGCTAACAGAAAAAAGCCCCCTCTTGTATCTTTGCAGCTAATTTGGATATTTAAAGCAAGTACATGGATTTTACACTTGGAAAAGACGTAAGATTTCACAGAAATATTTTTGTCAATGGGCTGCTTGATGATGTTTGCTTCTAGGGGGAAAAAAAAGAAACAAAACTGGAGTGAAGGAAAACAAGATGCTGACTGTTTTCAGCTGTATGACAAAAAGCAGAGCAGTGAGGTCAAGGATAGGAAGTGTGGAGAACCCACAAGTGGTGGTTTGATTCTTCAAAACCTATTGATCAAGGCAGCCTAGTTTTTGGTGTTCCACTCCAAAGGAAGGACAAAGTTTTATCAAAAAGCCTCGAGTCTTCATCACTTCTGATTGTGAAAACAAAAGTTGACTGAAACAGCTCATAAAAGTCCAGAAAGTCTTACAGAAGGCCTCATTTAGGATCACTTCACCCAGTAAATCCTAAATGATTCTGACAGTATATTTCTCTATACACATTGTTTCTGTTGGTTTTGTTGTTGATCCACCTCTTCCTTGGTGTTTACATTTCAATTCCAGCTTTTTGGGACTTTGCGTGCAAGTCATTCTTTCTAGTAGTAGTTTATAAATGTACTTGCATTCTCTATGTTCCACTCCCTATAGCAGTTTGTTTCTTATTTGTTTGATTCAAAGTACTCTTCAGGCATGCGGAATTGGAACAAGAACAAGACATTATCAGTGGAAGATGCATACCTTTGATTTATAAGCAACAAAACAGCAGTGCTCATTTGGAAAAGGACATACTGACTGTTCTGTTGAGTTATTTTTGTTGACATAATATGACATGATGAGTGTTTGTGTTTGGCTGCATAGAAATCAGAAAAAGGCATCTGTTGCTGTTATATGCATTTATCACAAACTAAAAAAAGTTTGTTGTTGCACAGTTTTATTGGCACAGCTCATTTTGAATTGCTCTCCAGGTCTTGTTTTTGTTTTTATAAAATATCTGTTCCTTTATCAAATCTAACCATGGTGTCCCTGTATCACCAAGACTAAAATGTTAAAGAATGTCCCTTGAGATAGTCTTACGTGCAGAGAAATTGGTTATGGTATGGATTTCCAAGCAAAAGTACCTAAAATTTAGATCCCTAGCCACTTTTCAGTTAAACCTATATAGCAGCTCTTCAAATGATTTTTCATTTCAGTCAGTTATGTGTTATAAGCTAAATATATATAGGGAAATAAATGAGTTCTAGAACAAAGACTCTTAAAGTTGGGGTTGGAACTGTGGGACGTGAAACACCAAGTTGTGTCTTGAGTCGATCTACAGAAATCAGATTGCCTTTAAAACATTGACAAAAGCAATTTAGCCTTAACTGTTACAAAGAGATAAAAACAATATTTTTTTAATGAATGAAGAAAAAAGTTTGACAGATAAATGTCTTATTAACATTGCATTTATACTTCAGCCAGCAATTATTGGGTTATGTGTTTATGTAACTTTTATTGTGTTGAAAAGTTTGGGATTCACTGTTGTAAAGTATCCACTGAACCAAGAGGTTGAATAAAATACACAGAAAGAAAAGAAAAAAACATCCACTGAGAGATATATTCCCTCCAGAAAACTAACTTTTTGGTTTAATTGATTTGAAAATAATCTCCAGACCTGTTTGAGCTGTACTAGAAATGATTTCTGAGCGCACAACTTGCCCTAAATTTAAGATAAGTCCTAAAATCCTGCAGTGCCACTTTGATTAATTAACTACAGGTAGCTAAAGCTAAGCTAAAGCATGACTTTACACTTATTAGACAATAGAAGACTATGGAATGTTGTCTAATACTACGAGTTTTGATTTCTAAGAAGTTTGTGTAAAATTTCGCGTGAAACAGCATGTCTGTTTCCAGAGTTATAAAGCTGTCTGAAGCTCCAAATATCAGCCCAGATCTGGCTGTACAGATCTGGTTTATTTCATGTCAAAAGGTTTGAGGGTCTTCAAAGGGTCCTTGTTTTAATATCCCAAATTAGAGACTTTGTATTCTTTTTGTCCACAAATAGAGGGAGCAAGGCTTGTATGGTCTGGCCCTACTAAGAAGAGTGAAAAAACAAAACCCAAATGTTTAAAAACACCAGCACAAATATATTGCTAACTGTCATTTGTTGGGTGCATTGGCAACGTGTTAGCTCATCAACCCTAGTATGAACATTCAGAAAGCATTGCTTCAGTTTGTTTTGACAGTTCAGCTAAAAGACTTGGGCTTCTCACACGTTTTCACCCTTGGAGCCAATTGAGCATCTAAAGGACAACTGTTGCTGTCCTTGTTTATCCCATTATTGCCACTTGACCCATTTTCTAAAGGCTACTTTTGGCTGGTTTATGCAACAAGTCACAAAGCTCACATCAGACTGTTTATAACTTTTGGTGTTGAGTGAGCACTTTACCTCTCTGACTTTTGGCTTTGATAGTCTTTTAAGACAGAAAATACACAAGCAAGCATGTTTACACTGGCCACAAATGTACAGCATTCATGTAAAACGAATTAGTGATAAGGAAATGGGTTTAGGTAATTAAACATGTTTATTTTGCTTTTGCAGGTAACCGGAAAGGAAGTGCCTCATGATCCCAGCTGGTCTCTGTCAATACGAGTTTATGTGGCCTTACATTTCATGATGGTGCTGTGGACTTATCACAAGCTGTTTGAAAGCAAACTGGTATGTATTTGTCACATTCATATGTATATTTTTTATTTCTTATTTCATGTGTCTGCTTGTTTCCTTCTTATTTTCAGTCAGAGATTTCAGTTGTTTTTGTTTGGAGCTTGTGAGATTTTGGTCTGGTGACTGATTTGTTTAAGTTTTTGTATACATCATATGGTAAGGTGATTCAGACCTCTTAAATTTTTATTGCCTGAGCTCTGTGTGTTTGTTTGCCAACATTATTTTGTCCAATTAAGTAGTTTGTTGTGGCTTCTTTATGGTGATGTAGAATCCTGTACTTATCCAGCAGTAAAAGACTAGCTCTGTCTAACATCATGACAGAATGACGGATCGACAATCCCTTCTAAAACAACCTTTATCTATTATTTTCCATTCGACAAGCCAAGAGACCCCCTTCCTCCTCCTCCAGGAAAAAAAAGAAGCAGGTCTCCTCAGTGGTTATCTTTGGAAGACTTTTTTCCCCACAGACATAGTTTTGGTTACCCAAAAAGTACTGTCACGCCCATCATCTTCCAACTCCAAAATAAAGTGTCCTGTCTTTTTTCTCTCTCTGATCAGTACCTCCATGGTGCTCCAACAGTTGTGGTCCCCTCTCTCACACACACATACACCCTCCTCTGCTGCGCTGAGGGTTCCCCTCCCTCCTGGTAAATGAAACACCAGCTGGTGGTCCAGCAGTGAACACAAACGCCTTAATTGTCGAGTCAACCATTTCCCAACCCAAATAGCCTTCAGGATGCAGCAATCAGGACTTGGAGGGAAAATAACAAAGTGAGCACTTTGACCGAACAATAAATCATGTCAGTGTTATGTATTTATACCCACATGTTCGCAAGCCAGTTATTTAGGTCGACAATTGATGATACACAGCCGAACAGTTTATGGTCTTTGCGTTAATTCAAAAGCCTGTAAACAGGACTATTTAAAAAAAAAAAATGTAGGGCCACTCTTCAATTACATCATCATTAGGCCAATGTGCATGCTTTATTATAGGGTAGCTAAACAGATACTATTAGAAGAAAACAGGAAACTTGAGCATGACAAGAATTTTTATGTCTGAGAAAAGCTTTACTTTGCAAAATTTGAACATTATGACCTTGTGTA
>JAOXNZ010000054.1:3431252-3446764 GCA_028566095.1 Kryptolebias brasiliensis | reverse complement strand
GCACAGTGACTGCTGGAGATAGGCACCGGCTCCCCGCGACCCAGAATGGAGAAGCGGGTAAAGAAAATGGATGGATGCATAGATGGAAATAAAGGTTAATAAAAAAACATAATGTTTTAAGAAGGTCAAGAAAAGATGATAGATTATAATGTTGGCAGGGTTATTCACCCTGGCTTATTTTCTCCCAAGAGCAATTATGGAGGATTTGCCTGAAGGTGCTGACCATTAAGACTAAAGTTTAGAAGGGACAGATTAAGATTTAGCATAAATGTTAAACCAGTTTTTCAATGGCATTTCTTTGACATAAGAAGGCATGGAATACTATGTTACAGCGAGATGAACCCAAAGAGAGAAGCTTAAAGACAACACTGAGGTCCTATCTACATGAGAACAGAAGTTTTTTTTTATTATTTCAGTCTTGCATCTATGGAAATGCCAAAACTACATCTTTACTATTAGCAATTAGCATGCAAGAATAGAAACCTGCAGCATGAAATCTGCTTATATTCCCAAGGATTGTATCAGAAATGACACTCTGTTCATACTGGAAATCATCTGTAGATGCTAAAACCTGAGGGTTATAACTGCAGATCTTTATGACATACATGTTCTATTTCTGTCTCGGCTTTTAGGAGATTGACTTTGAAGGTTTCAAGGTCTTTATGCAAGCGTTCCTGGAGAGTGAACTCCCCGAGGAGTTCTGTCAACACCTTTTTATGTCGTTTAGCAACAAGGGACCCAAACCCAGTCCCTCATCCTCTGACAAACCCAGAGTGTCTGGTAAGTGTAAAAGAAAACTCTTTTCTCAAATGAAGCCTCAGTTTGTAAATGCAGCATGTTGAAGTTTAGGAAATCACTGCAGCTTTGCTGCAAAAGGGGAGCCAAATCTCTGCCTTCAAAGCTCATATTCAGTGAATGAATACAGTGATTTATTCAAAAAAGAGCTGCATCACGATGCCAATGCCAGATGATTTGGGTGATTTATATTTTACTTCTGTTTCTGTTTTGTGCCATCAGACAATCTCTCCATTTTTTCTGCAAAGTCCAGCCAGATGACACAAAATGTAAATTGTATTTTACTGTCTGCCAAATGTCTTGGCAGTAGTTTTGTTTATTTACAGCCTTTATACTAATATTTCATTTTTGGGAATTGATGACTAACTGATATCAAAATAAACTGGAACATATCATACGAATGCTGTCTGTATTTTAGTGTCAAATGAACTTCAGAAGTGCCTTTGTCCACATGGTAAAAACACCAAAAAGGAAAAGTTAAAATAAAATTGATAGCAAAGTTTTATGTTGCTCATTGTTTTGGAGAGCTTATGTGACATAATGGCAAACTGCCGTCATGCATTCATACTGTCTGCTTCTAAAGGCGAAAGGGCAATAATGTCTTTGCTTGTGTGTGTGTGTTTGTCTGTTAGCAAAATATGAACCATTCAAAAAGTAATCACTGGATGTTCATCTCCTACTGACTGACTTTTGGACTCAACATGATTCAAGATGGCTGCCACAGCCAACTGAATTTAGAAAATGCAAAACTTGCTATAACTCTGACAATTTTACAGATATTTAGCTAACGTGTGGTGTAATAATAGCTGATAGTCATATGCAACACATACTTCAAGCCTTAAAATTAGTGCAATATATTTGCTGAAAACTTTGGCATTAATTCTTAGAGTCAGTGCTGTTTGTCTGTTAGCAAAACATACCATGAACCACTAAACGGATTTTAAGAAAGCTCTCAGAAAGTAATCATTGGATGCACATCTACAGCTGATTAACTTTTGCTGCCCCCACAATTCAACATGGCCACTGCAGCTAATCAACATTAGAAAACACAGAAATTGCTCAGTCATTATTGAGTTCAAGTTTAATGGGGTAGTTGCTAAGAATCACCCTCAACACATACTCTGAGCACTGACAGATTTTATGAGTTCTCACGTTATCACATTATATTGAGCATAACATCATTTAGGTTTGACCAAAATGGCTATAACTCTATTTTTTCTCTTCATAAAATAGTCTTTAAAACTCTGTCATAAAAGGTGGTGGGTGATATGCAATCCTTTAAGAAATGCTAAGCCTTTTAAGTCCTTAGTTTTCTTACTAATCTTAATCATTTGGAAGTGGCAGGAGTTGGTTTTGTTGGTTGTATTATCTCCTTGGTCTAAATCATTTTCTACTTTAGGAGACTTGTGTTAGGTTTGTTTCTTTGTTTAGTTTGCTTTGATTAATGTTTTATTTTTCAGTTTGCTGCTTGGTTGTTTTAGTGTTGCTTTCTGCTCCCTCATATGCATCATGTTCCCAATTAGCTCAACTGTTTTGGGTTACCGTTTACCATTTACATTCTCCTTTGTAACTTTCTTTTTTTTTTTTTTTTTGAGTGTCTGCTACATTAATTCCACTCGTAGATGTTCTGCCTCCTCTGTCTTTTGGTTCTGCTTACCTTCTTTTTTCTGTTTCCTGAACCTGCATTTGGGTCTTTTTCACTGCAGCTGTGTAAGAGACTGCAGGTCTTCTTTATTTCTTTCTATGGATGTTAAAAATGAAGAGCCAATCTTGTCACTGTTTCTTATTTGGCAAAACATATGTAAAATCATGGTACTTTGAAAGGCAAGCAGTAAATCATCCACTCTGCATAGCTGACTCTTTTTGACACATTACCATCTGTGTGGTTCAGTTGTTCTGGACTCATGTGTCATGAGTGCGTTCCTCTCTTTAATCCTGTGTCTGATTTTATAATTATTGGCTATCTGTTTAAAATCACACAAACATTGTTTCTAAAAGCTTGTTTAACTGAGAGAATGCAGTATTAAATCTAACACACTAGGTTCCTGTAATAACTGAGAAAGACTTTTTAGATGTTTTTCAGGTTCATGTTTCATAGTTTTTTTTACTATTTT
Organism: Kryptolebias brasiliensis; assembly: GCA_028566095.1. Classification (NCBI taxonomy): domain Eukaryota; kingdom Metazoa; phylum Chordata; class Actinopteri; order Cyprinodontiformes; family Rivulidae; genus Kryptolebias; species Kryptolebias brasiliensis. Next base: position 3,443,855 of record JAOXNZ010000054.1, on the reverse strand, counting down.
AAAACAATGAGAAAGAGTTTGACTTTCGATGATCTAGACCCATCTACAAGTGACCAATATATGACTGATGCTTGGCCTCCTAGCCAGCAGGAATCTGGACTAACAGAGGAATTGTGGAGGTTGTTTTGACCTTTTCTTTGCATCTCCCCACAGGCCTGAAGCTCATCAAAAGCAACTCGACCCCTCTGAAGACACCTGCCCTGCCCAGACCTCTGGACACGGTGCAGCTCAAGGACATCGTGTGTTATCTGTCGCTGCTGGAGGGCGGGCGACCTGAGGACAAGCTTGAGTGTGAGTACCATCCTGTTTACTATGCAGCCAGTAACAAAGAAAACAGAGGTTTAACCCTAGGAACCTTGAATCAAATGCATAAGCCTAAAAAGTGAGGCACAAACAGGCAGAAGAAGTGTTACTGCTTGAGTTACAGCTCAGTGAGTGGAAAGCTATTTTTAGAAGGATGCAAATAAAAAATTAATCATTTTTCTTTTATGTCTGTTTTGATTATAAAGCAGTCGACTGATGTAAAAGGTGTCTTTTTGTGCTTGAGTGTATTCTGCAAAGCTCTACAGAAAACAATCCCTCTGAGCTTCCTTTAAATACTCTGCTGCCCATGGGGAAAATGGAGTAATCCTGCTTTTGCCCTGTTTATGTGTGTACAGTGCGTGCATTTTTGTGTTTTTTCATCCCATCCGCAAAATATCTCACGAATCCCCAAACATATTTTAATGAAACTTTCAAAAAGTAATTGGGTTGACATCTACAACTGATTACCTTTTGGAGTCAATCTGAGTCAAGATGGCCACCACAGCAAAGCAAAAAAATTGCTCCAACTCAGTCAGATTTCCAGATGCTGACCTAAAAATTATTGTGGCAATAGCTTAGGCTGATCCACAACTTATACTCTGAACACTGACTGATTTGTGAGATTTGTGTGTAAAATTTTCCACTAACTTTTGGAATCAACTTTATTGAATGAATTTAATTTTACTGGATTTTAATGAAACTTACAGAACCTAATAAATGAATGTACATTTCTTTCATAGCCAGCCCAACTAAAGATATCCACCACAACCAACTCACCTTAGGAAACACAAAAATGGCTGCACCCCAGCCAGTTTTACAGATATTTATCCAGGATTTGGTGTGGTAGTAGCTGAGAGTCATCCCCAACACATACTCAAAGGGTTAACAGATTGCACAAGATCTTTGTTTGACACTTTGGCATGCAAGATGGCGTGCAATATGTTTTCTTTTAAAAAAAAATTCTAGTTTCGTTGGACCTAATATTTTTATATCAAATTGAAATTCAGTCAAAAAATGTATTCTGCTTTGTTTTCAGGATCTGTTTCTTCTGTATCTGTGCAGCTCCTGATATGTTTCTCTGATTGTTTGATGCCTCAGTCTGGCAGCTTATTGACACATCTCCTAGTTACATGTGTATATCACATCAGGTATTCATAAAGATGCTCTGTATATTTGGAGAAGAGTCTTTATTCTGTTTTACTATAATTGCAATTTGTTTAAATTATTGAGTAAGGTTGTGGTTAAGGACGGGGAAAACTAAATAATTCACAGATTCCTTCTGCATGTTCGTTTCTGAGCACATCATGGAATTAACTACAAGTTATATCTTATTAAGCAGTCGCTCTGCCCCGCCCCCACCCTTCTGTTGTCCATGTTCTTATTGTGTTGAAGGGGTCCCTCTGCTGGTTTTCTTTTGACTGCTCACCTTCAACTGCTTATTAGCTCAGTTTTAATACTGTTACATTATAAAAAATCCTTTTTATAGGTTTTATCAGAATCAGAAATGCAGGACACAAATATTCAGAGGAAAACAACGTTTCTTAATTAATTAACCCTTAAAGTGCTAAACAAAGAACATTTGAGATACATTTTCTTCTAGCTTTTCTAGTAGTGATTAGATTAATTTTATCTTACCATTAGAGTTGACTTAACTTCAAATTTGTGCAAAGAACATAATATATTAAAAGTACACTTTAGAAATGTTATCAAAAGCCAGAAAATGAAAATGTCTAAAAAAAATGAATTAGATTGCTTAATTCAAACAGAATTAACCAATTCAAGACTCTTTGAATTGCAGTAATAAACCTTTAATCACTTTATGCCTCCTGCTGTTCTTTTATTCAAAACAAATTCAAACCTTTTTGAACCCAAACTTACTAAACAGGGAGTTTGAGTTTCTAAAATAACATTAGTTGGTGCTAATAACAGTCAGCACCATCTCAAGTTGTAATTATCTAATATGGCAGATTTTTGGTTGTTCTTTTAAACTCAACTTTTCAATAGCTTTAATTCAACAGATTTGTTATTTTTAACCCAGTTTTGAGTGGAAAACATAACCCAGTATGCTGGGTCAAACAAGCCCAACCCCGCTGAGCTAAAACTACCCAGGGTTGGCTCGGCCCAGATTTGACCCAGTCCTGGTCTGGGTTACAAATTGGATTGTTTTGAAACTAGCAGTTTTTACTGTGTAGGTTGTGTAAATTTGTTAAAAGTGTAACTATTTTTAGTCTATTTGTTTTAGTTCCATCTGTTTCCTGCTTAGTGTCTGCTAAAATGGGCTTCATCATCCTGGGATATTTTTAAAAATAATGGATTTAGGTGTTTAGGAGATATATTTGCCTCCCTCCTATCAATTTGCACAGCAGTCAGCACTTCTTAATTTGAACTTTACAGCTTTTTGTGGCTTCTTTGGGTCACCACAGTCACCTTCTAACACACACTGGCTTCCCTTTCCATTAAAAAGCCCCACCCCTTCAGGAAACTGGCAATTAGCTCCTCATTGCTGGCCTGATGATATGCCATTTTACGTCAGCATCTCATGATGTGAGCATCTACCCTGGGTTGTGCCCAGGCCGCAGTCACAGCTGGGGGGATTGGCCTCTGGTGGGTCAGAGTTCCTCTGAAATTAGACATCTGTATGGAAATGATCTGTGTCCAGATGATGTTGTCACATTCAGATAGAGAAACATCAGAACGCAGCAGTAATGTGCTGTAGGACCTTTCTGTTTCCATGGTGACTCTTCTGACTTGTAATAAGGGAGCACTTAAATGCTAACAGCTGCTGACTTTGTGCGCGCGCGCGCGTGTGTGTGTGTGTGTCCCATTTTCAGGCAGCGGAGCACACAGTGACATTCACAATGAAGAGTGCTGCTGTGTCTCCTGCTGAAGCTGTTTTGAGTTTTTAAATATCCCTTCCAAAGGTTGAAAGTTGTAGAGAGAACAGATCGTCACTGCCAAAGATTTATCATTTTTTATTTTTGTCTCCACAGTCATGTTTCGTCTCTACGACACAGATGGAAACGGGTCTCTGGACAGCTCGGTAATTTTTTTTCTCCTTTTGTCATTTGTTTTAGAAAACAAAGCACAGAAGTGTAATGGTTGTTAATGGTTAATCTAAATTCAATATGAAAGTCAAAAAATTGCTCTTTTCACAACAAAAGTCCTATCAGGCCACTATACATAAATTCAAATTCTGATTTTAATCCAATTACAGTTTATTCCTATTATAATACAATATATATATATATGCCAATTGATAAAACTATCTAACTAAGGAAGCAATGATATTTTCTCAAATCTTCCAGCATCAGCACACTGTGGAGCTTTAAGTCCAACCTACTCCTCCACACACAGTTATGGTGTCACATGACCTTTCTTTTAAGCACAAAATAACTCATTACAGCTAAACATTCATCCATCCATTTTCTTTACCTGCTTTTCCATTCTGGGTTGCGGGGAGCTGATGCCTATCTCCAGCAGTTAGGGACAATTTTAAGAGTTACCAATGAACCTAACATGCATGTTTTTGGTCTGTGGGAGGAAACCGGAGTACCCGGAGTAAACCCATGCGTGCACAGGGAGAACATGTAAACTCCACTCCATCCCCAGGCTGGGATGCGATCTTGCAACCTTCTTGCTGGTAGCTGACAGCTCTAACCATTACTCCACTGTGCCACCCCGTAGCTAAACATGTTAGAAAAATTAATATTTGATCGTACAGCAGCAAGGTAAGAACTACATGAATCAACAAATGTCAACACCTGATTTAAGGTGTATTTTTTTATTTTACCAACATCAATGTCCCAACTTAAAACATGCTGGAACCAGCTGACAGAGAAGGTTGGTTCTGCTCCATCTTTGACTTCCAGGTTCAGATCAGAGGTGCATCTATATGCAATCTTTCCTCAGGATGACAGTGGCACCTCTAAAATTTGTTTTATGGGGGACGGGGCACTGAAAATCCAGGGGTGGCGCACCAAAACTAAAAGCCAGAACAGAATATCAGAAATTCTTCATGAGTATATTCCTTTAACATGCATGTTTTTGGTCTGTGGGAGGAAACCGGAGTAAACCCACGTGTGCACAGGGAGAACATGTAAACTCCACCCAGAAAGGCCCCAGGCCGGGAGGAGATCCTGCAAGCAGCTTTACCAAGTACTCCATTGTGCAACCTAGATTTTAGATTTATAATATATTTATTTAAAAATTTGTAATATATTTATGCATACAACCTCCTGGGACCCTTCATCCAACCTGCATTGGTTTTAGACCGGTTGTCCTTATTCAGAAGGACTGGATCTTAAGTTTTATTTTGAATTTTGATTAAAGTACAAACAGCATTATTTATATTTATTTATTGTCTTGTAAAGATGATGTTTCTAATACTTGTTGTGGTGAAAAGTGTATGTTTGTACAAAAGTAACAAAACCTTTGAGCCAGGCTTGCTTGATTTTTTCCATCATGAGTTTGCAGATAAAGCAACAGGAGAAACCTTTTCCAAATCATCCTGCCTCACCTGAACCACTTTGCTTTAGAAAAAGGCAAAGCTGTCACTTTTTACCACCAATTACTAGGCAGGTTTGGCTGTTTTCTCTTATATATACTGACAGAATATGCTGAGACGGTCTATGAATTCAGGTTGTGCTTCTATGAAAGAGAAAGAAAACACAGCCTGCTTTTTAAACAAACTCATCAATCTTATCCAGTCATTTGGAGTCTATTATCTGACTAGAATGGATCTGTTTTTATTTGTTTTTCTACCTGGAGATCTAAGGCTATTTAGAAGCTATTTATTATTGCAGCTCTGAATGCTGTGGCCTTACGATGTACTGGACATAAAACAGTCCAACACATGAGACCAGGAAATAAAACGAGCAAAGGAAATAAGAAGAGGGTTGTGTTAGATGTTGACCTCTTTATGAATGAAAAGCACTTGTTTTCTGTGTGTAGCTATAATTACACTGTATATGAAGGGGTGGAGGTTTGAAATTAAAAGGTGGGGGTGGGTGGGGGGCAAAGTGGGTTTTGTAATGTACCTAAAGTCATCTCTTACCTGTTCCTGACAGAGGAATGAAGATAAGAATGAGCAGTGAGTGCTCAGCTTTTACCCTGATCTGTTTCAGATTCAAATTTTACATTAAAATAAAACATGTTAACTCTTTTTTTAAGTGTCATCATGATAATTCAGTCTGTCGGCAGATAAAAATGTCACCGCTCTCTGCCCCTAAAAAAACAACCATTGTAATTAAACCATCAGCCTGGGAGCTCTTCCCACGCCGTCTTTGTTTTCCACCGTTCAGCTCTTCGGCACACATTCCCAACCTGCTATTACTGGCTGTTTATCCGTCTGCTCATTCTGTGCAGTAAGGTAAATACAGTGTTTGTGTGCCTGGTAATGACTGTCTGTGGTTTCACTGCAGGAGCTGGAGCAAATTATCTCCCAGATGATGCGTGTGGCGGAGTACCTGGAATGGGACGTAACGGAACTCAAACCAGTAAGATTTTATCTGAATATCCGGAGACAGATCTCAGAAATAAGATCAACTCAAAATTATTATCATGAAGAAAAAGTTAGTGACATGTTATTTCAAAGCAAGCTGAAATTCAGCACTAAATAATAACATTGATTCTAAGTCTGAAAAGCTCTGTTCTTTAATTGTAGATCCTTCAGGAAATGATGCAGGAGATCGACTATGATCACGATGGGACAGTAACACTGGATGAGTGGATACAGGGAGGTCTGACCACCATCCCCCTGCTGGTTCTGTTGGGCCTGGAGACGGTGAGTCCAAAAAGAGGTGAACTCTGATAACCATTTGTGAATATTTCATGAAGTGCCAATGAATCAGCTTTTTCTACCCATTAGCCCTCCAAACATAAGAATAAAAACAGTCTCTGTAAGCACAAACCTGTAGTTTTAGCTTTTTTCCTGCTGCTTAGCAACACATCGCAACACCTAAACATCTGCTACTGTTTAAAATAACTGCACAAGTGTTTCAACACGTTGTTCACCAGCCGAAACTTCTCTCACGTTCTGCAAATGTAAATGAACGTCTCTCCTTTGTTTCTTATTTAACCTCATTTAAGATCAATCCTGCAATATGATTATTGTAATGAGTGTAAATGTGCTGCAGTGCATTTACATCACTTCTCTAATGACTTTTAGTCACGGTAATATATATTGTAATTTATAGCATCAAAGCTCTTTGAAATATTATACATCAAATAAGCACTGTTTTTTTTTTCTTTCTGAACCCGATTTTTGTACTTATAACATCAGGAAATGCTTGTGTTGTTATTAAGTAAATCAATTTCTTAGTCATTACTGAACATTACAATGTTATGCCAACTTTGACCTACTTTCAGTGGCATGACACTAAGAATTTAAAATATAGCAAAGGATCATTTCTTGTCCACTAGGTGGCAGCATTCGACTGAAAGTCCCGCATGTATTTTTTTTGGATGAATGAATATTAGTACAAAAGTAATCCCTTTTTTTTCAGAACTCAACTCCATATAAAAAATGAAAATACTTTGATAGTCACATGATTTACTAATGAATCTCCCACTAGAATAAACAAATAAATAAAATGAAGCAGTTTATTGATGGCCGGATCATTTGATCTGTTCTTTCCCTGCAGAATGTAAAAGATGACGGGCAGCACGTGTGGCGCCTGAAGCACTTCAACAAACCAGCCTACTGTAACCTGTGTCTCAACATGCTGATTGGACTCGGGAAGCAGGGACTCTGCTGCTCATGTGAGTACATTTTATTCAGGGTCTGACTCAGAACCATAAAAATAGTTACAACGCACCAGACACTACAAAACCTGCTAAGTTAGTTCAACTCCAACCTTTTCTTAATATTTGAGTTATGATAACTTTATTATTTTATTAAGTTGTTCTGTTGGGATTAGCAGTGTAATTATATTGTGACAGTTTTTTTTTATTATCTTAATCTAAAATAGCAAAAGCAACTTGAGTGCAACCAGCAAACCAAATGACTGCATGCACACTACTGAAGCCACACTTACATATATCAAAATTATATATTTTTTTCTGTTCCTTGTGTTCTCTATTTTTTCTTGTTGGAAATCTGAGTCCTTTTTCCGCCTTCCCAGTCTGCAAGTACACGGTCCATGAGCGCTGTGTGGGTCGTGCTCCACTTTCATGCATCAAAACTTACGTGAAATCCAAGAAAAACACAGAGGTGAGTCCGACTAAAGCCTTTAAAAGCTGTACACATGGATCAGTGATGCTCTGTGGAGCTCAGGATGAGAGCTTCTCTTCTTCTAACGCAGAGGTCTGCAATGGGTGGCTCTGGGGCCACATGTGGCTCCTTGGTTCCTCTGCCACGGCTCTTTGTAGCTTTGACCAAAAGTAACATAAATATTTAGATTTAGAACAATAGAAAATTATATTTGTAGCAGTTTTCCAGTTTTCTGCAATATGTGAATAAAATTTGTGTAACAGAATGATCCTATTAAGGAGAAGAGAACAAATCAATCAGTAGTTTGTTTTTTTTGCCAGTTCATCGCTTCATTAATTTAACTTCCAGCCACACAGTGTGGTCTTTCTCTGAAATACAAACTGCAGGTTTGGAAACCTATTATGCTATGTGTTATTGGAATTAAATGTTCTGCAAAAATATTACAAGTCATTCTGAGAACAATGAAAATCAGAAGTAAAAGCTTTTTATTAAAGAAAATAATAATAAACATTTAAATGAATAAAGGTATCAGATGTTATTAGAGAAAATGAGTCAGTGAGTCACTCACATTATTTCAATGTGGGATATTTATTAATTTTTCACAACTATAGTAAGGACTCACAAAAACCTCCATAATTCAGTGGTATGTTTTTTCTAAAAGGGGCAAACACAAAATGTTTTTGCTTTACTTATAAGAGTTTGGTCTTTTCCTTTGTCCTAAAATGTAAAAATATAGATAAATGTCAACAGTTTATTTTAGTTTATTAGTTTCAGAATGTAACAAACTAGATTTTATTTGTAGTATTTATACAAAACTTACTATAGAGTTGTGCTATTCCAATTTTTTATATTTATTTCAATCTTTAAGTAGGGTTTGTGGCTCAGGACAAATTTTGTTTAGTAGGAAAAGTGACAAAAAAAATCTCTTTTGATTGCAAAGGTTGCAGACCTTTGCTCTAATGGAACTGATTTAACTCAGACTGCCACTAAGCCTTGCTAATTACCAGGATAAGCCCGGTTTGCAGACACTGACACAGACAGCATCATTCGTTGGGCCTCTTTTCTTCCTTTGTGTTTCCTTTCCTTTCGGCTTTCTTTAATTGTTGTGTCACTTGCGCCTTTGTATACATCTTGTTTTTCTGCACCACGTTTCTTTTCTCACTGCTTTTCCTCCCAGTATGCCGTCTCTCCTCCTCTCTGCAGGTAATGCATCATTTCTGGGTGGAAGGGAACTGCCCCACCAAGTGTGACAAGTGTCACAAAACCATTAAGTGTTACCAGGGCCTGACTGGGCTCCACTGTGTGTGGTGTCAAATCACGGTAAGTTTCCCCCCGCAGAGAGGCAGCCACCTTCTCATTATATTCCCACTGCTTCTTGTTGTTTAGGGTTTCGTTTTTGCACCTCTGATACCTCACAAGTCATCGCACCAATTTACACTCAGAAAACACTTGTTTGCAGTTGCAGATAATAGAAAATAAAACAGAGACAATGACATGTGCATTGTAAATAACTTCTGAAAATATCTCTGAAATGTTTATTTTTTTATCGCCACTACTTGGTTGCTAATAATAACTGCCACCTCCTCCAGCTCCATAACAAGTGTGCCTCCCATATGAAACCTGAGTGTGATTGTGGACCCCTGAAGGATCACATCCTGCCCCCCAACTCCATCTGCCCCATCGTCCTGGTAAGACTTCATTCTTCGCTGGTCGGCAGTTCCAAAGCCTGAGTGAACATGACCTTATTTCATACCTGAGGACTCAATCATCAGCCTGTGTTCTCCTACTGAGCTCTAAAATGGCAGCAATTTATTTTTCAGAAGTTTATTTCCAAAATTGTACAAGGTCTGTTTTAAAAAGAAAAGTTGTGCTCACCTAACGCTGATCTTACACGTTTCTTTAAAATATGTGAGATCAGCTTCTTTAATTTTGGGATCAAAGTTTATGAAATATGACCAAAACCAAAGGAAAAATAATGTTGAAAGTATCTAACATTTATTAAACCACTTTGACTTTAACACAATATATATAGTTTTTAGCAGTTTGTAGTCATTTCCACTTTTAAAAATGAACATTTCTTTCAAATTCCTTATAAACAACTAATGAAATGAGTAGTAGTTCTGGAAATAATTTTGGTATAATGTAATAATATTGCTGCCAAGAAAAAAAATGTGAATTGCAAATATACAAAATGTGCACTGAATAAGTTCTAACTTTAAAATTGTCACATAGTCTCAAAAATCAACTATAATGTTGGAATTTCTACAGTTTTGAGCTCATATTCCACCATAATCACCATCAGTCAATCATGGCTGTTCAGTTTGAGTTTTGCAACAGACTTTATGTTCCCCAATATTCCTAATCTCACTGCTGCCCACTTTGTTTAAGTTCTGCATAAAATGAAATCCTGTAAACTTGTGCTTTTTGACTCAAACGTCCGTGGCTTTTCCTTTGACTTCAGGAACGGCAGTCGACTCTGAGGAAAGACTCGCGGTCGAGCCAGTCGAGTCGAGGAAAGATGCAAAGAGCCAACTCGGTCACAGTCGACGGCCAGGGACTGCAGGTTAAACTCAAATCTGACTCTTTCTGAGCTTTAAACTTTACAGTCTATGTCACTGAATAAGATTTGAGATAAAAAAAAATAACCCAGCATGTCTGTGAAGATCACTTAAACTTCTAATTTATTCGATAATATTGCATGGATGCTTAGATTTCTCCAGAGATTTCAGAATTGAATCCAAACACCAGACATACGTAGATCTCTTGATTTATAAATTAACTTTGTACATTTATATGCCTAAACTTAAACCTTTTAAAGGTGGAGCTTGTTTCAGAATTTGATGTTTAGATTGATGGCATCTTGGTGTTTTTCTTTTGTTTGTTTCTTTTTACTTTTTCTTTATAAAGTTTGTCTCACTGATAGACAGTCTCATCTCAGGCGTGTCCTGATTTGAGCAAACATACAGGATAAAAATATAGCTGCGAACAAATACAGTCAGTGCAGAACATACTACATTTAAATGAAGGTATGAGATAAAAGCAGAAAAGAAAACTTAAAACAAGTATCCAATGATGCTTTTTTTTCATTGTCCTATTTTGGATTCAAACATTTTGATTCTAAAGCAAAAGGTAAATCAGTGTAATTAGTTTGTTTTATTTGTAGCTTGCTGCCTTTGCACCAAGTTCAAAGTGCTAGAATTAAATCTTTATTTCACCAAACCTGGTTTATTGTTAAGATGGAGGTATGATGGGACTCTGTCAGTCCTGCTGGTAATCAGAGTCGTCCAGCAGAGCCCAGTTCAGCCTGATCCTCTCTAATATCAGCCTGTCAGCATGCTGCCGATGGAAACCTGCTGCCGTCTGCGGCGACTGCTCGTCTGCTCGTAACTGAGAGAGAAATATGATGAATCATATCGCAGGCACATCCGTCTATGCCTCTCGCTGGCTAACCAGCGTAATAATCAAGATTATTATTTATAATTACAGGAAGTAATGGATCACTCCGGAGTGGACAGGGAGCTCATTAATTCACCCTCGGCCTGCTGGGATAGCGGACAGGGGGAGTTAAGTGCTTCATCTGTGTCAGGGAGAGAACTGGGCGAGTTGTTGCGGACTAACTGCAGGCAGGACGATTCAAACGGAGCCGCTGGATCTGAGCTCCTGCATGAGGTGCAACTCAAGTTTGGCCTGCGGCACCTCAGACTCGACCTGTTACAGTTTCACTGCAGCTCAGACAAACTGGAAAATCCTCACTGTGTCATTACAGACATAGAAGCAGGGACAAATAAGTTTTACAAATGGACGGTGAGTTATCAGGATGAACATATTGATTGATTTTTAGATAGATTAGTCTTACTGTGCTGTAGATACAAAGCTGTGGTTTCTGACACCTGAAGAAAGACCTGCATTTAACAGCATTTATCTCCACAACTTCTCATAAAATCTTAAAAGATGTGAAATTTTGGAATGAAAACTGGAGGAAAATTAATTAATAATAATATACTTGTTAATTTACATTATCCGAAGAAATAATCAACACTGAAAATAAACTACATAAAAATACTGGGTCAACAGTGTTATTAAAAATGCAATTAATGTCACTCTAAATATTAGACTCAAATACTGTAGCTTATTTTCAGGAAATCCCACATAAAATATCATGTAGCTGCAGATATAATAAGGAGGAGATATAATAAGTTGCATTTCTCAAAGGAATTCGTATCACTCACCGCCTTGCACGCCAAAGTTTTAAAAAGAGATCTTGTGTAATCTTTTAGCACTTGGAGTATGTGTTGGGAGTGACTCTCAGCTACTACTACACCAGATTTTAGCTAAATATCTGTAAAACTGACGGCGCTAGAAACATTTTTGTGTTTGTGCAGATCAGTTAGCTGCGGCAGCCATCCTGATTCAGGTCGACTCTAAAAATTATTCAGTTGTAGACTGTAGCCAATGATTACTTTACGAGAGTGTCATTAAAATTTGTCCAATGGTTCATAAGATATTATGGTAAAAGTCAGAAAAACAAACATACAAACATTTAAAGACAAATTTATGATTATTTGTCTTTCATGGTGGCAGGATACAACATTAACACTTTAGTTTTCAAGATTAAAGTTGTTATTCTGAGACACTAGAATAGATGTATAGTGTTATTAGTAGTGTCACGCTTGTGTTTTACAATGTCTCAGATACTAAAGTTGGGCAGTAAAAGCCTTACTTAAATTATACCACAATAATTCTGCACTATTAGCTGGGAGGGTTTAATGAAAGCAGCGACACGTTTTAATAGATTTTTCTTACAGAGTTTAGAAAAGTTTTTTCACTGAAGATACTTTTAAGTCAGTGAGCTAGCTGTGCTGCGCAGTCAACATGGTGTTGTTTACAATAAAATGCACATTCAGTCCCTCTCTTAGACAGTAGGTGTCAGTACAGAAAAATAATACAGCAGGAATGGCAGCAGAAGAAGAGTTTATAGGAAGTATCCTTTTCACACTCACACCCACACACCCACACACACACACACGTGTACACACAGCCCTCTGGCAGTGTTGCATTTCGTACTAACAAAATACAAACATTGACAAAAG
>JAOXNZ010000054.1:3382037-3402660 GCA_028566095.1 Kryptolebias brasiliensis | reverse complement strand
GGATGGATGGATGGATGGATGGATGGATGGATGGATGGATGGATGGATGGATGGATGGATGGATGGATGGATAGATGAGTTGGCACAGGCCTGTGTTAATATAAATCCATATATAACAAGAAGATTAAAAAGAAATCAAAGTACTCTAGTAACATTTCACTGGTGTTGTCACGAGAACCTAATTTAGTGTGGCAGTGTGCAGACAGATGGTGACTCACTCCTGTGAGGTCATTGATCATCAGCATCAGTGATTGGGAGTGTGTGCTGCAGGAAACCCGGGGAGCAGCACCCCAGTCCTTAGTTAATTGCAGGGGCAGGTAGATTACCCTCTGACGTTCCTCCCTCTGATGCTTTTCTCTCTGCTTTAATGGAGAGGCAGTGGCCTCCATGTGTGCTCCCCCAGAAACCTCCTTAACTGCCTTTAGATTTATCATTATGACTCAAAATGTAATTAATGAAACACATTATGCGTCTTTTAGATTAATGACCAGGTGTGTTTTTTAAATTTGTGGAATGCATGAATCTTCAAGTTAGAATCAAACTGTTTTGGAGCAACCCTGTGTGTTTTTTATATACTGTATATAAGCTCAGCATATAGAAGATAAGAGACAAAGTTTTATATTTTGATGTGAAGAAAACACACCTATGTTTCCTTTTTTCTTGCTCCCTTTGCAGTTCCTGTTGTCTTTTCTTTCTTCTAGAACAAAGAATAAGCTGTGGTACTTTGAGTTCGGCACTTCGGAGACCTTTTCGGCCACATGTAAGAAGCTCCATGACTTCTTGGAGGTGGAGGTAAATCAAACCATTCTGTTTGTAGAGAGCCATACTGGAAAAAGAGCAAAAGCAAAGGCTAAATGATGTATTTTAAAGCAAATACATTTAGATCTCATTCTTTTATGAACTCTTATGAGTGGAAAAACTCATTTATCCTCTGCATTACTGAGAATATTATACCAGTCGGAAGGTAAAAATTATTGTGCATCTAAGAAATATTCTGGTCATTCCGTGTTCCATAAATATACTAGTTTCAGATTTAGACAAAGTGTTGACGTGTGAAGGCTACCTCTGCAACTCCCCACCCACCTTTCATAGATCCACAGTTCAACACTCAGGTAATTAGCCCAACATGACCCCACTGCGTGTGATATTGAGTGATAATGAAGCCGGTGTCGATACAATTCATCTTCCACCTTCACAGAGCTATCCTCACAGTGCAGCGGTCTTCATCAATTAGCGCTCTATAAGGAACTGCAATATGAGAAAGATGCAAGTATGGAGATGAAGACAGAGTGGAACGCACATTCTTTAGAGAAACACATTTTTACAAAGCTGTGGAGTTAAAAGAGTTACCAGAGTTGTGAATAGATATTGGTTTATCTCATTCCTTTGGACTTTTTTTTTTTTTTTTTAATAAACTTGAATCAAATTATTTTCTCAAAGGAATAACCCTAATTCACCATAGAACATAACCCATGATTGGAGAATGACTCGTGGCTTAATTATCTCCTAATCAGAACACATTAACAATGATCAACAAGAATGCTTATAGAAATTAAAAGCCTAGCAATCCTTAGCAGATTGTATATCGCACGCTATATTTAATGACAGAGTTTTAAATTAAGATCATCCTGTGCTGAGAAATGATGGAGTTACAATAGTTTTGATCAAATCTTTAAAACAAAGAGATGCTTGATCTAATGCAAAAATCCAAGATCTCACAAGATCATAACAACATGCCTTAATTTCTCTAATACTAACAAAACATGAAACTGAAGTTTATACTATAATTGCATAAAAGATGTGCGGTCAGATGTACCTCATCTCTTCTTTCCTTTTCTTTAACAGTGTGATGGTGTTACTCTGGACCTCAGCAGCATCTCTTTGGAAGGCATAGCAGTTCTCAATATTCCCAGCATGCACGGCGGCTCCAACCTCTGGGGCGAGAGCAGGAAGAGGAGGGGCCAACGAAAAGCGGGTAAAAAGAGCCAAGAAAAAAGGACACCAGTGGTCGACCCCAAAGAGCTCATGTTTGCAGTGCAAGGTAACTTTGATGCCACAATAATAAAACATATATGATGGCTCAAATAGCATAAAGTATGCAGGAGTATCTAGTTTGCAACAAATTTAAAAAGAAAACAACAGTGTGAAGCATTGCTGAATCAGCATTCACACTATAAAAAAAAATCATTGCTTAAAGTATTTTCCTTTCATTTCCCACAAGAAAAAAAAACAGTACTCATAAGTGGATAAAAAATACTTAAGGTTAAGGCTCTTTACTTTTCTCTTTTTTATGCTTTTAGGCAAAGTTTGTATAGTTCAATCAGCAGTAGCCTCTCCTGTTCTTATTTTGTTGGTTAGAATCTGAAAAGTTTGGGAAATGCTGATTTATGGTGTGTCTGAAAACTCTGCATCCAGATGGTATCATAACTGCTCAGTCATTTGCTGCATTTTCAAAACCGAAGATGCTACAATGTCAACTTGTGCTACTGGACAATAATGATATAAGTTACATGAGCTGGAAAGTGTAGAAGTCTTTATTTCTAACATTAGATGCAGAAAGTCTGTGTCCTTGCTCCTATCATACAGATCAAAGATGAAACTTTTAGCTAAACTTTTCCATAGCACATGAATATTTTACTCATGACAAGGTGAATCACAGCCAGCAGGTTTTGTTTGCAAAGAAGAGGTAAAATCACGTCAGTGTGTGGAACTGTCACTTGGGTATTAATGGTCTGTGTGGGCGGCGGTGGACAGCCTCTGTTAATGGGAGTGGACTGAGTGGGGTGTTGGGCATACCCTTGAATCCATTTACGTCAAAAGGAAGCCCATCAAGAGGAACATATGAATGAACAAAACAGAATGAGTCAGCTACTTTACAGTAGAAGGAGAAATGGCTTCAATCACCAAGAGGAATTATTTGGAAGTGAAATAAATATTTAGAAAATTGCAACTTTTTTATTAATATTCAAATATTTAATACCATTGTGAGAACATACCCAATTGCTGATAAAGATGTGTATTCAAACTTTGAGAAAAGGTGTAGTTTACCTTTACTGCTTTGTACACTGATGCTTTCAGATTGGGATAGTCTGTTTATTTTTAGGCATGTCAGGAATATAGCTCTAAAGATGGAAGTGGTTCAGTCTGTGACATATTCTCAAAATTGATTATAAAGTGTGCAAAATTGTTAAATTTTCTTTAACAATCTGATTGTGACCATTAGCATTAATTTAAAAAGGGATGGTGCACACTTATGTTTCCAACTTCAGGAGTCTTGCCTTTTTTTTCTGTTTCTGTCATAGTGATGTAATGTCTTGGGTAGAAATAAAAAAGGCTGTGGTTGTGGTGGAAAGTCGAAAAAACTTAAAATTTCAAGCTCTTTCTAGACTTCAACCCTGTTTCTCCTACCATACTATGGTCAACCAGGTGTTAACTACTAGCCCTAACCAATCATTGCTTCTAACAATCCACTGTGCATGCTGCACTTTTCAAATCCTCTCCTCAAAAAAATAAAAAAAGGCATATAAATGTAGAAAATGGCCAATTTGATCAAGACTTTGAGTGTGCACCAAACAAAGGATTTTTACATTGTCAAGGATGTTTTGCATGTTAATCCACCTGTTTTCTCAAAATATGTTCATACTAAAGGCAAGTTCTCTGGATCTAGATATGCAAATCTGTTGGGAACTTTCAGCACCCTCATATTCATGCTATTTTCGGGTCAGCTGTGCCTCAAGGTTGGACTCATAAGTGTACAGTGTCATATTCTAATCCAGTAGGTAAATGTTCTGTACTTATATAGCACCTTTCTAGCCAACCAAGCTACTCAAAGCGCTTTACAACACCATCTGTGTCTTCATTTACCTATCCACACATACATTCATACAGCACTCTACTACATCTCTACAAAGAATAAATCATTCTATGGAGACTAATCAGTGCTTTAAACTCCATTCATACATCGTTGGGGCATATCGGAGGCAATGAGGGGTTCAGTGTCTTGCCCAGGGACACTTCAACAAGTCACTGCTGCCAGGAATCAAACCTCCAACTTTCTCATTGCTCTAACCACTGATCCACAGCCAGCTGTGGAACGATAATGAACGATAATGCTCTGGTTTGTCAATTGTTTAGCAGAAATGAAGTTTTAGTGATTTAAAGTAATTTGAGGAAATCTATATTCTTGTTTTTCTTGAGTGATGAATAGTACAAATGTAAATAACATTGAATTCAATCTCCTAAAACAGCATCCCCTTAAATCAGGTTTCCTGTTTTAAGTTTCTGTGTGTCTTGGCAACACTTTATGAACAGGAGTTTTATCATAGGGTATGTGTGTAGTCAGTGCACAGTCAATGCTGCATGCAGTTAGTTGTCGAGGGACAACTGGTGGCAAAATGTACAACATTTACAAAAGACCAATCAAGAGAGGCAGAGTGGCTACATTTAAGCTCTATCATAACTTAAACAAAGCATCTGATCATAAAGACGGAAATACAATGGAGCACAGCTTATCCCACACTGTTGAGATGTTGCAACCTGACAATCTTCTATCAGTGTAGAGTTAATTTTTTGATATATGAGTGAATCATGCTCTGGTTTGTGAAATGTTATGAGACAATTCTAAGTTGAAAATTTCATGTGACTGTCATACTTTTTCAATGGAGTTCAAATTGCCTGATCTAAACAAAACTGTTTTTTCTTAAATTGAATCACAGTTTAAAACACATTTTATAGAAACAAAATACAAAAATAATGTAACTGCAGCCAGCTCAGGTGGTGCACAGAATATTCTGAAGGTTTCCTGCTGAGTTGGTGTGTCTGAATGATGCTAAAATCAGTGTCAGGCTTCAAACATGACGAGTTGGTGAGACTCTCCAGACACGGCTGCTGGTGATCACTTCTGAGACATCGCTGGTCAGAACAGAACTAGTGGATAAACAGAGCTCTTGAAGCTACCTATGAAGGTTTATGAAAAAGCCTCATACTTCCATTCTATGAAGAAGAATGCAGGTATCATACAATTTTGTTTTCTTTGGGGTTGTTGTGCCTTCAAGGTTTGTAAAATTTGGATAGATTTCATATTAACCACTGATTCACACAAAGGAAAGAGGAGAAAACTGCTGTAACTCATAGAATGAAAAGAGAAGTAACACAAAGGAAACACATCGAGCCTAAAAGAATAACACAGCATGCAAATGTTAAGATGCTTTTTTTTTTCCTAATGTGTTTCTGTGGCACAGAGGAGACTGTGAGGTTGATCAGTTCAAAGCCTAACCTTGTAACAGTGAACACTCCATTAATCCCTAAATAAAAATCAATATTTTCTGTGTTTTGGGTTTAAAAAAAAAAAGAGGATGCAGTTTTTACTTGGGAAGGTTCTTAGTGTGAGTAAAGAGTGTGTATTTGTGCTGCACTCTGGTGTGTCTGTGTTCATTTGAGTCTGTCTGTGCCTCCGTATTGATGTGTTGGGTGTCCACTTGTACTTTATATGTGAGAATAGATGCCCTTGTGGAAGGTGCCCTCAAGGAGAGCGGCCTAACTTGTCAGATCAAGAGAGCAGAGTATTTATAGGTAAACAAAGAAGAGCCTCGGCCCACGGGGGCCACCGGCGAGCACTAACCACAGATCAAACTGTTGGCAGGGATTATATTTAGTGAATGTGTGTGTGTGTGTGTGGTTGGATCTGTGCGTGGATTGGTGGGTGGCTGAGGAGGGAAGAGGGGATAAAAATAAATAAATAAACGTGACCTTTCGGGAGCTGTTAAATCGTCCTGCTGGTGACGCCAGGAGACAAGCCCCTCAGGTGGAAGGGAATGGCTGCAGAGTGAATTATTTAGAATGGGACTGAGGTTTTGTAGAAGGGAGGGGAGGGTTCATGTGTGGGTGGAGGGGCTAATGCTTAGGACTGATCCCCCATGACAAGCCTCGAGAAGCTTTCATCTGAGGATCCACACGTCCTCCCTCCTCAGCCCGCCATTCCTCCTTAGTTTTACCTTCAGCTGATCAGCCGCTGGTCCGAGTTCACTCTGTCACTGCCCCCCACCCCCCAACCGCCCGCTCTCTGCCCATCGCTCCACATGCGTCAGAGCAGCCAGCGGCCTCGACAGGCTGTTTGACAGTGACAAGAATGCCGTTTCTGATTACACACACTCTGACTGGAACACACAGCTGAGATTCAAGCTACAGCGCTGCTTTTGTGTCACTTTTGGACGTTCATTCATGTGTCCATTCTGCATTTTCAGCCTGTGTGTGTTTCTCTGAGTCAGTGACTGTTTTCATCACCTGAATGAGGCACATTATAGGTTAGGTAAGTGGTGATTATATTTAACTACGGGATGACGAGTGTGTGGGTCAAGATTTGTTTTACATAAACAGGTGACTCTGCTTTCATCTAAGATTATCTTTAGCAAATAAGTTTTTATTTATAACTGTAGCACTGTGCACTTTTTGTTTCTGGCATTACATTTGAACATTTAATATGAAAAATAATTTGGTGACTCAAAACAAATCTTGGAAATACACTAAGAAATCCCATTTGATCAAATCTAATTTTTTGAATTGTTTGACATTGTGTACCTCCTTGATAAAAATGGGTGAAGCTACCTGAAAACTAAAGGCTAAAATGGCAGTGTATTTTATAGTTCAGATTTTGTTTTAAGTTGGGTTCAGTGGAAAGGTTTTGAACAATTAAAATTGTACCTGTCGCAGATAACTCTTTTAATGACCCGAGTTTGGAGAAGTCGAGTTTAAACAGAACTATATGAGGTTTATGTGGTTCTACTTATATATCCCGGGACATAAACATTCATTCACAACTAATATTAGAAATGCTAACTGATCATATGAGATCTTTGTTTAAAACTTAACTATTGGAGTCAACCTTGTCTGACTTTTTTCATGAGTAGCAAGATGGATTTTAGAGAAACTTTCATCATGAAATCACAACATTGCGCAAAACATTACTTTCGAGATTCGACCAAAGCTGCTATAACTCTGACTTTTCTCAACAGGATTTTAGTCTGAAACACTACTACTACTACAGTACTTCATAAATAAACACCAGCAAGGTGCCCTGGAATACACACCTGAATCTGAGGTGAAAGATGAATATATGAATATCTCCAGTACACTATTATTATATTATTATTATTATAGTATACTTATTTGTTGCATATTTATTTAAACAAACATGTACTGCAGCTGCAACAGCACAATACTATGAAAAAAGATTAATTAGAAGTATAGAGATTTTGCTGGTGCTGCTGAAGTAGAAAATTGGTTAACCCTCATTCACTCCAGTTTCTACACTTTGAGAACCATGGACTCAAAGTACAACCTACTGGACAAGTGAACTATTCAAACACAGCCTCAATTTTTGTTTTTTATATCACTGCTAGAGCAGGAGGACCCTCTTAACTTAAAACATCTTTAAGAAGCTCTTTTAACTCCAGTTCAGAAAGCCAGTGAACTGATAAAAAAAGACAAACTTGTCATTTAAACTAGTTTGACCTATGAATCATTAAACAGTGATTTTGAATGGAGACAAAACCTGGCTCTATTCATCACCTCCACCAAGGAGGTTATGTTTTTAGTAGTGTCCATCTGCCAATCTGTCTGTCTGTCTGTTTGCAAGATTACTTAAAAACCAAGGAACAGATTTTAATGAAATTTTCAGGAAATGTTGGGGTTATCACAAAAAACAAAGGAGTAAATTTTGGTGGTGATCCAGATCACGTTTTGGATCCCACAATTTTTGAATGAGGTTTGCACTCTGTGTGTTTCTAGTTCGTAATCAATTGATACTTTTTTTTAAAAATACGCAAGGTTACCTGAAAGTTTTAACAAAAAAAAAAGATGTAAAACATAATTTTCTGTGTTTTTTTCAACATCCAGTAGTTGCTCTGAGTCCTTTTGGCTTTATAAAATCGACTGAGATGTCTCTCTCTACACTTTCAAATGCTTAACCTCTCGAGGGTATACTGGATTTTTGTAGCCGTGGGCAACAAGGAATTCCTATCAGTGTGGTGATCCTGCTCATCATACATGTCAGCATGGGTGTGTGAGCTGTGTGCATCAACATGAGAAGTCACAAAGGAGGATCGACTCTAAAGCTCAGAGCTAGGAGGTCAACTTGCCCATGGATTGTGTGAAACTCCTCCACTCTGACCCTGGAAAGCTCTGCACTCTTTGGACCCACACTTAGATAGGGGCAGACACATGTCCATCACCATGGTGACAGCTGGACACCAGAGCAACATCTCCCCACAACTGCAGCATCGCCTGTGACACTCTTTCAGAAACTTAAACAGGACAGCCAGCAGGAGTGACAGTGAGCCGACGCACTCTCACACTACAAGTGCCTAAAAATGGGTCTTGGTTTCGATTAGTGTCTGAATGCTCCCGGCAGCGTGGCAGCAGCTTCTGTGTTTATGGAAGGACGAGTCGTAAGAAAGTCGGAGGCAGAGCGGGCGGCTGAAACAGATGGGCCCTGCATGACACTGGGCTTCCAGCAGGGGCAAAATCAATGCTCGTAACTGAAAAACAGAAGAGGAATTAATAATTATATTATCACAAGATTGCTTTGCATTGCCGGTGCAGTCTAATTAATTGCTGCTTTGTTTGTAGCTTGTTGCATCTTTCTTTTTTTTTAACAGTAAATATTAATAATAAATGTTTAAGGAGCAGACGTTTGAAGTGACAAAACAGCACATTGTCTTCTCACGTCCTTTTTTTTACTTCCTGACTTTCTTACTACATGTTTTCCAGCTCTGGTTTGTCTTCTCTCTCCTTGTGTGTTTTTTATTGTTAAAAATGAGAAATCTTATATGTAAATATTTTGTAATTTGTTAAATAATTTTAACCAAAATTCTTGGAAGGCATTCATTAATTTCAGTATCAAACAAATTCACAGTAAACCTCATCATCATCACCGCCCGCCTCCAAAAGGTGAAGGCAGACAATAATGTTTTTGCTTGTGTAACCGTGTATTTGTTCATCTGTCTGTTCCCTAAATATTTTATGAACCACCTGTCAAATTGTAAAGAAACTTGCATAAAGTAATCATTGGATGTACATCTACAACTTATTAACTTTTAGAATCAACCTGATTCAAAATGGCTTCCACAGCCAACTGACCTTATAAAATGCAAAAAAGTTTAAAACTCAGTAAATTTTACAAATATTGAGGTAAACTTTGGTGTAGTAGTAGTAGCTGAGAGTCATTCACAACACATACTCTGAGCGTGACATCACATGATAATGCGAATAATGTTATTTTCAAGGTTTGACCAAAATGGCTACAACTGTCATTTACTCTGTCCTTCAAGGAATGCGAGGCCTTTGATTTAACAAAGGATTTACAGAATGGCAGCTTAAATGGTCTTTCTGTATCTTTATTTCTTTTTCATCTCAGATCTGTCTGACCAGCTTCTGGAGGTGGTAGGGCTGGAAGGAGCCATGGAAATGGGTCAGATCTACACCGGCCTGAAGAGTGCTGGGAGGCGTCTGGCTCAGTGCTCCTCTGTGACCATCAGGTCAGCCAACAGCTGTCTGCAAAACACATTCATCATTTCCAATCATTTAAGAAGCATGCATTAAGTTACCAGGTGCAAACTAGTTTTGTTTGGTTGCTTTACCATACTGTTACTGCAACATATTTTCTTGTTTATCACCTCCAGAACCACTAAATCCCTCCCAATGCAGATTGATGGTGAGCCCTGGATGCAGACTCCCTGCACTGTAAGTCATTACTGTCTCTCCACAAGTGGTTCAAGCTCACTAGATTCAGTCAGCATAAAGCTTTAGCACAAACATACTGAGCTATATACTTTATAGTATAGCGTACACTGTATTTAAAAACAAACTAATACAAAGCAATTATCCACTATCTAATTACAGTTAGAATCTAAACGTCCTGGCTTTCAGACATACATACCTTATTAAAAAATTTTCCTTTTGCAGTAACTTATGATAAAATATTACCTGATTTGGCTGAAATTATATGATTTTCTTACTGTCTATAGTATAAACATGTTGTCCAAAAGGTGTTCGTCTTTTTACTGTGTGTTTTTATAGGTTATAGTTGTCTTGTACTTTAATTAGACTGACACTGCAGACTATGCACTGCTGATTTTCTCAAATGAATTACCTATGCAAAAATTTAATGTAAAGAATAGAGAAATGGCTTTGGTCCAATGGTAGGTATTGGTGTGTGAGTAAGAACATAAAAAGTCTGCATAAATTGAACAATAGGAAAGGTAAAGTGCTTTGCAGAACCTGGAGAATGTAAAACAGCACTATACACTCATTGGCCACTTTATTAGGTCCATCTGTTTAAGGGACTTAAATCACTGGTTTGAGTATACTGATCTACTGGGGTTTGCACATGCAACCATTTATAAGGGTTTATAGAGAATGATTCAAAAAAGAGAAAATATCCAGTGAGGAACAGTTTTGTGGACAAAAATGCCTTGTTGATGTCAGAGTTTAAAGAAGAATGGGTAGACAGTAGCTCAAATAACCATTCATTCCAACCAAGGTATGCAAAATACTACCTCTGAACACACAACAAGTTCAGCCTTGAAGCAGATGGGCCACAGCAGCAGAAGACCACACCAGGTGCCACTCCTATCAGCTAAGAACAGGAAACTGAGGCTACAGTTCACACAGGCTCACCAAAATTGGACAATAAGAGATTGGAAAAACATGATGATGATGCCTGATTTGATGAGTCAGTGACCAGATCTCAATCCATCGATCGGCTGAGGGATGTAGTGGAATGGGAGATTCACATCATGGATGTGCAGCTGACAGATCTGCAGCAATTGTGTGATGCTAACAAGTCAATAAGGGCCAAAATGTCTGAGTATGTCAAACACCTTGTTGAATCTATGCCATGAAGATTTCAGGCAGTTCTGAAGGCAGAGAGGGTCCAACCTGATACTAGAAAGGTAGACCTAATACTTTTCCTGTGAGTTTATACATGTGATAGAAAAAACAACAACAATGCATGACAAAACAAAAATAATGCAAGTTGGTTCAACTTCAAAAAACAAGTTAGCGTCTAACAACACATAACTGTGCTTTAATACTTTCTAAGGAAAGTGATTCATACAGTTTGTCAGAGCAGACTTTGGATCAACCTGTTAAACACAAACATCTCAGTTCAAACAGGATGTCATTCCACTAATTAATAACAACAACGACTATGCAAATGCATCTCAGTTCCTCTGCATGCAAAATGTAGTTACACCATTACTCCATTTGCATTTTGACTCCTTATACAACATGTATCAGTGCCTCTGATAACTAGGTATCAAAAATAACTGTCACAAATGTAAGCTGATGCATTATTTCCACATGTTATTATAATAAAATACCTTAAAAATAATGATCTTTTGCAATGTTGAGGGAATAATTTGGGATTTGACATTGTATTTTTTTTATTCCTAAATGGCAAATTAATTTATAACCTGCTTATTCTTGTGCTAAAAAATAAGCATAATGTTGCATTTTTAATTTTTCAACCAAATTTATTTCAGGTCCTCCTTTAGATCTTTTCCTCTGTTTCTTATTAGAGTTTGTTTTTGTTTTATTTTTTATTTTTCCAAAAGGTTATCGCTTTGGTGTTTCAGAAAATGTTAAGTTTGTGTTAAGTGATGGCAGAAAGTCCACAAAAGCTGGTAATTGCCACAGAGTCATAGTGCAAGTATAATAAATGGCAGCTTTTCTTTGAAGGGACTGTTGGTCCTTTGAATACAGATGACAGCTCCTCATTATTGAGACTCTTGAAGTGAGAATTTAATGATGGGTTGGATCTGACAAACTGAAAAACTGGCATCATTGTTGATCCACTAGATATTGTTAGATTATATATCTAAAACGTTGCCATAATTGACCATAATGTGCTCCCATTTGTTAGAAGTCATAAACCCCAGGGATTCTCTAAGTTTGTTATATTAAAAAGTCTCAGATATGCGTTTATAAGCCAACAGAGTCTATTTATCACGAACCATATGGGAGGTAGTTTTTGTTATTGATGCATTACTGAATGATAATCCTGTGTGTAGCTTGGATGAAATGAACTGTGACTAAACTTCATTATATGACTGTGATAAATCATTTTTTAAATTTTTGAGTGAAAGGTGAATGTGATTGAAGAACGTTGTGATAAAAAACCCAGAATAATCACTTTTATTTGCAAGGTTTTTTCTATATTTTAATTGTTTAAAACTTTCCCCAGTAACATTACTGTTACATGAAACAGTTTTTCCTCATTTAAAACATGACAAACTGAACATCTAAATTATTTTCCACTTATTTTCCTTTTGAGGATCCTTATTGCTTCTTGGCCACATGACCTTTGTACTTTTATAATTTTTTTTGTTGTCAGGTTTTACTTTTTTGAAATTATTACCTCTAATCATGGTAAAGCCCTCCCTCACACATAAAGTTTTAAAAAGTTAATCATGCCTTTATTTCAACTCAGCTACATTATTTCAGTCCCCTTTGCGAGTCCTGTCTTTGTCATCTTCAGCTACTATAAATTACAGCCCCTCCGTCTTTAAACACAGACCAGAAAACATGATCATTTTTCACTGATGTTGGTTTCTCTTTCTTTACTCCTCATTTAGCTTAATATTTCTTATCGAATTTTTGTTTTTTGGGTTTATGGTGTGGCCCCATTCAATTTAAAGGACCTTTTTTTTCTGATCAACCAGGAGCTCCTAAGACGTAAAAATAAAAGTAGGAGTATTATAGAAATAAGTCAGCTGTAGTAATGTATGGTAGCTGTTTCTGGAACATTAATGTCAATAAAGCTCTCATGTTTGTCTCTAATTCCAGATTCAGATTGTCCACAAGAACCAGGCTCCCATGCTGATGGGACCGCCACACTGTCGGAGCTTCTTCTCCTCGATCCTCAGACGAACCCGCACCGAGGGCAAAGACTGAACCAACCATCACGCCACCAGACACTTGTGTCCTGTTGCACACACCTGCAGGGCAACAGTGTGCAAAGCTGCTGATGACTTGGCCCGGATGAGACTTTAACGTGTGTTTTGTAGCCCAGCGAACAGTAGCACACTGTAGTTTCAGTTTGTGTTGCCTGCAGCATGAAGATGTCACTGAAAGGCCCTCGTTGAATCCAAAATAAGCTGCATTTAGAACCGACACTTTGATCTCCAGCGAGTAGTTTAGCTCCAAAAATATTCAAGTTATTTCTGGAAGTCCACCTCTGATCTATTTTCTGTTTCTGTTTTTATTTTCACTGTTTTGCTCTGGGTTATGTGGAACAACCAATGATATATTTATCTATTTATTTATTTATTCATTCATTTTTTACTATTTATGCTTTGGGTTTTTTTGTATTTGCATACTCCTGCTGCATGATGGACAGTGAAAGAGGCTGATATATTTGGAGTTTGCAGCTGATTTTTAGGTGTTTAGTAAAAGGCAATGTTTCTTTGCTCAGCCTTCTTTTTGCACTTCACTCATGAATGGTTTCAAAGCCTGAGAATCATTTGCTTTTCTTCTTTGCGAGTCATCTTTGTTACGTTTTGGTTGGCTGTGATGCTGCTCTTTCAGTGGTAAAATTAGGAAATGATTATTGATTGTTCATTAAAAAAATGCATGCCACTCTTTGTTTTATGTTGCACGGGAGATTTCCAGACAGTTTACCATTATGTGCACACTTGTTGTTGCATGAGTGACCAACTGATATATTCATGGAAATTCTTTGACCAACGTTTTCAGCTTCAACCATATAATCCCTTATCAATGAGATGGCCTTATTTTATTAGGATGTTGTAGTACTTTTAAATTAGAAATAGTAAATGTCAAAATATTTTTATGTGCATTTATATCGGTACAGTACATAGGTATTTCAACTGTATAGATAAATACACAGGGATTTACCTATACAGCTCTTGCAAGTGTACAGCTTTATTTACAGAATTTATAGTTTGATTTAAGAAATCAATACTGAAAATCAGTCTCAGCCTATAAGTACATTTTTAGAGAGGCATTTTAATGGCACTCAGTTGTGTCATTGCAATCTGGGAAATTAACACATTTAACTCCTGAAAAGTAGTTTACATGACTTCAGAGTCTCCTCCTGCCAATACATGAATTACACAATCCTTACACTTATGTGCCAACAAAACCCAAACTTGACAACTTGGACATAAAGTCCAGCTCAGCTGTCATTTTTAATAAGAAAAGCAGTAAATATTAGCACTACTTCTTTTCTTTCTATTTCATGCTCATTTTTTAACACAACCAGCATCAAAGATACTCAAGAGTCACTGAAGCATTACTTTGTGGTCATGAGTACTATTTCTTGAAATATATCACACTGCAGTGCTCAAATCTTTCTGTAAGAGGGCGTTTTAGGAGCCCCGAAATTTTATTTTGTATTGTATTGTTTTGGAAAACCTGTGTTTCTGTGTGGACAAGGCCTAAGAGTGCAGTAATTAAAGTTCACCAGTATGCTATTGTTCACTGAGGAGCATCTATATGGTGAGCCAGGAAGTTTTTTTACACAAAATGTCTGCGTTTTTAGAATGCCTCTTTCAGATATTACATATGCACTTTGCCTTTGAACGAAGATTTGTTGCCATGTTTATTGATATTTGTTAATGGCTTCAGCATGAAGTTTCCCGGTTTGCATTTGTACATGTTTGCATCGTACACACAAATATAAACTGTCAATGCAGGAACCAGATGGTCCCAACATTCAGAGACACCAAAAAACTACATCATAAATTAGAAATATGCTCTGACGATGCAAAGACATCCAGGCTATCACCATGAGAGTTCACAGCATCACTGGTATATTTTATTTAAGAAATAGTACTCACCACCAAGTAGATATTCTTTAATGACTCTGAAATCTTTTTGGTACCAGTTGTAGATAAAAATTTGCATGACATTACTAAAACATAAACGAGAGCAAACATTTACTGCTTCTCTTATTGACATCAGCAGAATTGGGCATCACTGGTGCATGCACATAAGGGTTGCGTGATACATTTTTAAGTGCGTTACTCTGGTTGGTATTTCAACACATTTCTGTGTTTATACATCTCATTCACTTTCAGCAAAGACAAAACCCATTCATACTTTGGAGAGAAGCGTTACAGATCTCACTTCTGCATGTTTTCTGACACTAAATGTAGGATTTGCTGTCTCAGTCTTTACATTTGCCATACGCCTGTGAAGATTAGGGTTCGAGTCTCCCATCCCATCGCTTTGTGCGGTGCAGCATTTGTACAGTGAGGTTGTATTTTTGTACACAGTACGATTTATTTTTCTGCTTCCTGCCTCACTAAGAAACTCACACCATGTTGTGCTTGCTTACAAACACGTTATGTCTGTCAGAATTTACTGAGAAAAGAAAAAGAAACAATTAAAAAAAGGGGTTTTGTTGTTTGGGGCAGTGTTCTGTTGTTGTTCTCAAGCTGAACTTTTTTGAACTGTTATTCATTGTTGTTGTTCATGAAGTGATTTGATGTCTAGAAATCTTGTTGTTCATAAAGTGAAAGTGAAATTTTGTATTCCTCTTACTGTTTATGTAAAGGAACATAAAAAGCAATTTTTCGTTTTCTTTTCTAAAACTACAGAAAGATGAACTCATCGTGGGAAAATGTTTCAAATCGGCAAACTATAATTAAATAATTGGGCAGATTGACTTTGAATTTGTAAAAACAGAACCCTACAGTGTTGCTTATTGGGCATTAACTATTTCACAATTAGCTGTTACACCTTACACCATCAGTTTTTAGTGTGTAGCAGAAATGGTATAAAACTGTTTGTGAATCACTTCACAACATTTCAGATTTACAGTAAAAGAATTTCCATCTGTGAGAAGATTTTAAACCAAACCATAATGCATTACATAAATCCTTCTTGGTGCCTACAACTCAACAAATAGCAAACAAACAAATAAATAATAATTAAGACCAAATAAAAGAAAACAGTAAAACTTTTGCTGTTTTTAAAACGTTTTTGTTTATTTCACCATCAACTTGGATTTGTGAAGTCTGCAGCAATTGACAGATTAAGGAAAACATGAGGATACTATGGGATGTAAGAGTTTATATTTTTTAAATAAAAAAAAGAATAAAATTAAAGGTCTAGCATTCCTTGAAGGAATGTACAGTTTATCATCTGACGCCCGTCATGCCAGAGTTTTAGATTAAGATGATCTTATGTTAAAAAATGACAGCATTGTAGGTGTTTTGATCAAACCTTAAAAATAACATTATCCACAATCTCACACTCAGTATGTGTTGTGAATGACTGTCAGCTACTACCACGTGAAATTTTAGCTCAATCTCTGTAAAACTGACTGAGTTTTAGCCCTTTTTTTTATGTTGGCTGATATTGATTAGCTGTGGCTGCTATCTCGAATTGGATTAACTCCAAAAGGTAAATAGTTGTAGATGTACATCCAATGATTACTTTTTACATGTTTTATAAAAATCTGTCCAGTGGTTTATGAGATATTGCATGAGATCACACATAACATTGTTTTCAAGGTTTGACAAAAACTGCTCTAACTTAATACTTTTTAAATGAGCGGCGCCCCACCTGCCCTTATAACACACCTGGTATATATCTAATTGTTTTACTTCTAACCATAAAAATATAATACAAAGTGACAGAGGGAATGTTAAAATAAGCATTAGGTTAAAAATGTGGGTAATTGTTTTAAGTATGCAAAATAAAATTAGTAATACACTGATCTCCTGCCAGAAGTGACAGTTTGTGTGTAACAAAGATTGTTACCCCCTTTGTTCAGGTAATTGTGGGGATTATATTTGTATTATTTAAGGAGTGTTTGTTTGCAGGCAGGGCATTTCTCCAAGTCAGATGGGTGGGCAACAGCACTTGACCTGCGTTTCTCCATCCTCCCGGGTGTTCAGCACGAGTGACACACTGCTTCACTTCACATCAATTTCACCTGCCAGGTAATGGAACCCTGCCTGCATCCAAGATGGCACCAGCGTGACCACTACTGACTTCCGATATGTCCATTGTGCAGTCAGATGCTAAATGCAATGATAAGCGTCACTTTCAGGAATTTACCATACTTTGTATCAGTGAAATGAAAGTTTCTGTAGTTATGAAGCAAAAACAGGACTTGATTTTACCATTGTGGAAAGAAATATTACCTACATGGTCCCATTTAGGGATTGTAGAACACAAGGAGTATTTTATCTTCCCAGACGAAGCAATGAAACTGTTTGCGTGAGCAGAAAAGTCTGAGGGTTAGGTTAAGGTGGACTATATGACACTCTTTGTTTTTTAAAGGTTGTGTTTAGGCTGTCCACACAAAAAACGTAATGGTGGCGTTTAAATATGTTCTCACTCTAGAACCCATTGTAGACAAATACCATTTAGGGGATGTTTCCACTGCTTTCATGTGACGCAATAAAAAAAATAAAAAATAAAAAATGTAAAACCTTTGAATAGCCTTAAAACACCCTTCTCGTGTGGACAGGGTTTTAATTATACACTAAGTACCTCTTTTGTTGAGACTGTTTAATATCAAATGCATCACAAATGTTTTTTGAGGAAAAACACATTACAATTTTATAAATGATGTTAACAATTAGGTTAGATAAGGTGGTTAGAGCTGTCGCCTTTCAGCAAAAAGGTTGCGGGATTACCAGCACTTGGTTAAGTGTTGTTTTATGTATTTTTTATAATTCATATGCTTTGACAAATAACCTGAATGCACGAAAAATTTGCCTAAAAGTAAACTTTACCTGCAACAATAAACTTAGCCCCCCTGCTGGACCTTCTGCCCCACATTTGCCACCCCGAGAAAAAAGTCTTTAGATCCGCCACTGGCTGCGTGTAGAGAAATGAGTGCGTGAGAGGCAGGGAGGTGCAGGCGCACTTTCAGATGAATTTAAAAACAAATACAGAACTTTGGTGCAAAATTTGGTTCTTAAAATCAGCTTGAAACACTTACAGAAAAGACAGTTCCGTGACAAACACCGCCTGCCTGCCTGCAGCCGTGATTGACTGCCAGCAATCTGATCCAGAGAAAGACTTTGACAGCCAATAGGAAGCGGAGCGCGGCTTGTTTCCATGGGAGGCCCCGGGAGGCGATGCCAAGCCGCTCCGGAGCAGCGCAGCGCAGCGCAGCGAGCGGGAAGAAGCGCAGGCGGCAGCCGGGGCTGTGCGGATCCTGCAGCCGCTCCGTGGCACTCCGAGCGCGGAGGAAAGGCGGCTCGAAGTCAGGGAAGAGGGGGAAGGAGGTGAAGGAGGGGAAGGAGGTGAAGGAGGGGAAGGAGGTGAGTGCTCCTCCGCTGCTGAAGTTGACCGAAACGCGAGGAAACGTTTTCGGTGCGCCCTCTAGCTCCGTGCGCTCTTTGTTTACGCAGCTTATTAGCTTATTGACAACTTCACTTTGCATCATATCAAACACGAACAGCTGAACAGCGTCTTAAAGAGTAAAACTGATCAATTTCACTTCTTCTTTCTTTCCTTTCTTTTAGCAGGACACTTTGGAGAGACTTCACCAGCTGAAGCCACAGCAGTGAAACATGGATGGATATCACGACCAGCAAGTGCCTTACTGTAACTCCAAAGTAAGTAATCAGCACCTTGGAAACAAGTTTAATCAAAAATTAGAGTTTGAAGCACTCTTTCCTCTTTATTTTCTGCCTCAAAACCAAAATTATACACGCTGCATCAGGATTTCTCCATCTTTCAAAGCATTTTATTATGAATATCTGTTCTTATAAACAAAAAACATAAACGGCCAAACAAGAAGCCGAAAATGGCCTCATTCATTTTACACCTAGTTAAAGATGGCTGATGGGTAAAAGCACAGAATCCTTTGCAGGAGTTGTACTGAAGTTTGAGACTTTTTGAGACATGTTTAGTTGTACAAGTGCTGCTGCCAACAACACAATCTCTGCTTTTGCAAAGAAATAACAAAAAAACACTTTTATGTTTTTATTTCAGATTCTTCGGGAAAAGACCTCTGGCTACAAGAGCCCAGCAAAAGGCAGAAAGAAAAAAATCATTAATCCCAACCTGGCTCTGGACACTGAAGGTAGGCACAGGACAGAGGCAGAAGTTAATTTCACGGCTTCTAAACATTTAGCAAAATTCAATTGGCTCGTGGCCACCTGCGCTGCTAACTACAGAATCTTAATTACAGCACAGCAGCCTGTGATGAGTCTTACAAGCCTGTGTCAGTGGTCAGACACACAAATTGACTTGTTATTAGCTGCACACACTGAGCTGCAGTGGCATATCAGCCAGCCATAATGAAGTGAGGTGGTTCTGATGCTCCTCCTGGGCTTTGATTGTATTTTTTAACCTTCTCTTGTATTGTTTACCCCCCCCCCCCTCCCCTTAGAGCTCTTCCAGGACCTCAGTCAGCTGCAGGAGGCTTGGCTGGCAGAAGGTGGGTGTTTCAAATTTCAAGCAAAAAGAGAGATGGGTAAAAAGTGAAGAGGTTGTGAGGAGGGGGGTAAAAAAGCTGCCTGGAGTTACATGCCTCACGTTGCAGTCCAATTAAAAGCCTGTGTGGAAGAGGCACCTTGTGTGTCATGCATACATTAGAGACTGTGAGCGAGGGGTCTTGAGGGAGACCGAGGAGGCTCTACCCAGAGAGTGTCATCACAAATTACCAGGAGAAGGCTCTCCGACGCTCACTGTCTCTCCTGCGTTTGGCAGCAGCTAACGTGCTGCACGCCAGCCGCCGCTCTGCCTCCACCAGAGCTCTGCTGCAGCCCACCAACTCTTTCTTCCCCTCTCCCCCCCTCCCCTCTTCTCATCTGCCCTCCCCCTCTTTCACTGCTCCCTCTTCTTAGCACTCGTCTCTTTATCTTCTACAGCTGTACTTTACCTTGTCTTCTTCAATTTCATTTGTTGGCTGCAAAAAAAAAAAGAAAATGGATCTATAATTTTTTTTTTTTTGCAAACTTCCAAAACACCAGAGACAGTCTCCCAAAGAGACAACAGATTTTTTTTAAATATCCATCCATTTCTCTGCTTTTTAATTTTTTTTCTAATGGCAAGACGTGATCTTTGTGGTCTAAGTGAGACGGGATGCTTCAGGATTTAAGTGCGAGCGTCCTCTTT
Organism: Kryptolebias brasiliensis; assembly: GCA_028566095.1. Taxonomy (NCBI): domain Eukaryota; kingdom Metazoa; phylum Chordata; class Actinopteri; order Cyprinodontiformes; family Rivulidae; genus Kryptolebias; species Kryptolebias brasiliensis. The sequence continues at coordinate 3,382,551 of JAOXNZ010000054.1, read as the reverse complement.
CCATCGTGTCTGCAGCACCGAACTTTTGGTTAGTGGTAAAAAGCTGTTCTATTTTGGGTTTCTTTTACGTGTGTGTTTGCATGTTGAGATTAGTTTCTTTCTTTACTTTTCAAATTGCTTTTGACAAAGAAACTTATGGTTGCATGTAACGTCAAAATGTATCTCAGCCAAAAATAATAGTAAAAAGTCTAAATTTTAATGTAGATCTGCAGTAGTTTCAGTGTAAAACCGGATAAACTGTTGTTAAAATTACATCAAAAGTTGTACAGTGCACACAGGTTAATTTAAAATACATTTTTTGGTTTTTTAAGCCTTAAAAGTCAATCACACAGCTGGCATGTTTGCTTCTATAGTCTAGTTCATTTTATGTTAAAGAAATATAATTTTTAAACTGTTGCAAATGAGCTAAATTAACTTTTTTTCAAAAAAATTTAAAGTCTAAATTATAATTTAGTGCTGCAGTGTTTCATTTAAAAATAAAGATAAATTGAAACAAAATGACATGCATGAAATA
>JAOXNZ010000054.1:3370355-3381937 GCA_028566095.1 Kryptolebias brasiliensis | reverse complement strand
AAATGACATGCATGAAATAACTCTGTTTGTTTGCAGTTCTTTACTTTTTTCTTTTATATTTGCGCCCAAAAAATCTTTTGTTCTGCTGAAAAATATCTGTATTTTAAAACAAAGTGAGCATTTAAGGCTGTAATTTTATTTGTAAAGTAAGTATATCTGAGCCAACTTTAATACTTAATTTTTTCTAAACGAATGAGTCGTAAAACATTCACTGGAAAAGTGTTGAGAGGATTTTCGTTTGCGCCGTTCACACAGCCAAAAGAAACTCAATCATTTATGGGCTCTATCTATTCTTTAACTCGTCTGAAAACGCTTGCAGAGCGATAAGACGCTTTTAAAAAATGGGAAGTATTCTTTGAAATAGATATGAGGAATAGTTGAGGTGAAATTAGGTGTCGTGCCGCACACCACGGGGTGTGGGAAAGAATAAGACGTGTTTTTAATATTTCAGGATCCAAAGTGAGGAGAGAAGACGGCAGCTGGTAAGAGGTATCTCCTGTAAAGAATTACAGTTCTGCCTGTCGTGGATCAATGTGATGATGTACGATTCGAGATTGTAGATTTAATGAATGACTTCCTGTCCATTAAGATGAAAAGGAATACCTTCCCATTTCTAAGATTTATTAGTTCAGGTAATTGGAAGAAGAGGAGGAATTATGAGCGACAGACAGAATTTCCGTCTGCTGAGACAGAAAGGTTGAAGGTTTGTCAAATGACGGCAAAGGTCTGACCCTTCAAACCAAAACCACATTCTTAACATAAGTTTCACTTTAAGTGCCCTTTTTAAAAAAAAGATGAATAGATTTAAAAATATATATATGTTCTTTGGAGATAAAAAATAAGAATGTTTTCCCTCCGTTAACAAAGCTGTTTTTCTGAAAATTTAGTGCAGAAAATCTGAAAAACTCTTCCGCTGTTGTTTCAGGTTTAGAAACTAATTCAAAGCTTTTAAGAGCGCCATTATTTTTACTACTTTTCTCTTTTCATCCTTTCTACGTTTTTTCCTTGCTCCTCTTTTTGTTGTTTTGTGAATGGTGGCAGATCTCCAGCCCTACTGTTCTCCCCAGGAGTTTGTGGCAGAGATCAGCTGGCTCATTCACAGTCTGAGGCCGGTGATTCATCCGTCCTCTACTTCCTTTTGGACACTGAGACACTGCTGGCTTTTTTTTTTTGTTGTTTTTTGGTGTTTTCTCTAGTCATGAAATTCTCATAAAGAGGTTTTGTTAAAGTCGTGTTTGTTTTAACCTTGAAGGACAAACAGTTTGCTTTTCTTTTTTTCTTGAAAATAATATAATTAAGTGCTAAACTGAGTATTATTTTAAGATTTGAACATCATACTTGTAAATCTGTTCTATAATATTTAGTTTTTGCATTATATTAAGGCAGGATCAAATTTGAACAAAAGAACAATTTCATGGTCTGTTTTCCCTCATTTTTTTAATATACTAAATTTATGTATTATTAGTGCTGATAGCTTTAATTAAATCTGAATTTAGAGGAAAAATAGTTCATTTCTTTGTCTTTGTTTGCTGCTTTTCTCATCTGCTTGACATTTTTGGAAAATACGGAGCAATTTCTTTTCTTGATCTGTTAATTGTTTACTCTCCTCAATTCACACCTCCGATGAGAGGGATAGAAAAACCCTGACCGCATCAAGAGTGATAAAAGTCGAAAATCTGTCATTTTTTTATTTGGAAGATCTCTAGACATGTCAAGGCAAGTTACTGAACTTGTGATAATAAGGATTCACCTCATTGTGTGTAAAAATAGATGTGCTAATGACACATTTAAATCTCTTTTTTTAAATTTTTGCCAAAGAGAGTCAAATTTAAGGGACGCGGCAAAGTATCACAGAGTGTAAATATGTTGGATATATAAATATGTGCATGCCTAATTGGAGCCGAAGTGGCGCAGGCTTCATTATTTTAGCATTAGCCTGTGTGCAGGGGTGTTTGAAGCACAGGTGAAGCTTTGCAAGGTTTGGAACAGACCTAACTCGGCAGGTACAGGTGGATTCACCAGTAGGGAAGAAGCCAATTAGATGCAGTTAACAATGGGTGATTGGCTGCTGGCAAAGAGCGAGAGCCGAGGTCAGCAGAGCAGTCAATGGGCAACGTGACCTCAGGAAGTGGATTTAGGAGGTAGACAGCCAGCTAAAGTAAAACATTATCTTCATCTCAGGCAGGGTTTAGTTAGAAAATGTTGAATTTCTGAAGTAAATGTGGAAAACCTTTCAAATTACATGAAGGTTGTGTGTTGAGGGCAACATGTTTCCGGATTTTCAAATACAAGGTTCAGTTTGATGTGTTTATATTAGTTTAAATCAATAAAGTGTTAAGGAAATTTGAGCTCAGAAATGTTCTAATCTAACATAAATTCTGTAATGTGCTTTAAAGTTCAAGAAATTCTTGAAAAAATATGTTTAATTACACAATAAACACATGAGCACACATGAATTAAAGAAATAAAAAACACTTTTTAGCTACTGATTGTCCCTCATATGAAGTACATTTTTAAACTACATTCACATTTTAGATATATATTAATAGCAAAACACCTGAAATTAAGCAAATATAATTTTTTTAAGTCTTTAAAAGATAATCTCGGGATTTTTTTTCACCAATGAATCATCTGTTAGTGTGAAAAGATTATAGAAAAATATTTAAAAGCACACATAACATAAAAATTACACCATCCAAAAATATCAAAAGTACAAAACATTAAACAACACCCAAAAAATTTAAAATTAAACCAAACATCCATGATGTGACATTAAAGGCAAGCGGTGCTGGAATAGTCCAACCTAAAAAAAACTGAACTAAGCTCCAGTGAGATGGTTTGCCAGTGGACAGAACTGGACTGTGATCAGAGCTGTGCTGTCCTTCAACATCTGAGGCAAAAACTCAGCTCCTTCTTTTCTGTTTTTGTCTTTAGCTCAAGTTCCTGACAATGACGAGCAGTTTGTTCCAGACTTCCAGACAGAAAACTGTAAGTACAACACCACGCCGCTTGTCTTTGTCTCTTTGTGTGTGTGTGTGAACATGTGCTTATTTTATTTATTTATTTATTGCTAGTTTTATCGGGTGTGTTCGTACTTGTGGGAAGCGCAACTGGCATTGTGTGGTTATTGTGTGACTTTTGCTTGCACAAGTGTTCTCCGGAGAGCGGCAGCAGTCTTGCAGGTCTGTAGACAGGTACATGGATTTGGGGGGTGGGGGGTATCGCTCTCTGTTTGTCTCCCTTGTTGCTCCTGAGTCTTTCGTTGCCACTGAACCACCCTGCTCTGTGACTTATTAGCATAAGAAAACGCAAATATATTGAGGCAGATTTTTTAAAGGTGATATTTATAACTCCAAGTGGTACAAACTGCTTTTAAGTGATCAGTTTTTAAACTAAATCTTTTTATAATCTTTCCTCAAAGGCCTTTTTGTGTAAGTCTCCAAATGTGGTTACATTTCCCAGATCAGGCAGTGTAAAATTAGTTACTACATCTATCTTTTTCTGTTGAAGGTCAGCAGGTCTCATACTCGCCCTCACTCTCCTTCACCAAGGATTTCACACAAAAAAACATGGTTTATCCCTCAAAATGTTATTATTATGTGTCTAATAATACTTCCAAAAAGTTACAGAACATCTCCTGATGTCTGACCATAGCCTGGTTCTTAGACATACTGATAAGTCAGGGCAGTGAGTTGTACATCACCTGGTTGTGATTGCACACGGTGACTGGTGACTTGGCATGGTCCTTCTCTGGAGGAAAGAGTGCCAAGGTGGGGACAGAAATTGAGTGAGTGGAGCTCAGTGGGGCTCGGAGCGAGCACATGTCTTTTAGATGAGCCAAAATGCACATGAAACTGTGAGAAAAAAAAAAAAACTAAACACAGAAGTGTCCATCCACGTCCTGCATCATCTTTATGTCCTCGGCGACCTTTAACCTCGGGAAAAAAGTTGAACTAAAGGTAAAGTTCCCTTTTAAAAAGGCGTAAAATATTGAATATGATAATTTAAATTGGATATTCAAAGTAAAATCCTTAATTTCAGAGCTGGTTTAAAGATTTCATCATAGATCAGAGTTAATTAAGACTAAGTTGGGAAGAATTAGGCACCAAGCAAAATCAGACCGATGCCTTTTTTTAAACTTTATTTTGAGACTGACTCATATGAAACGCTAAGAGATAAAAAGTAGTTTTAAATGGATCCAATAAATGTTTTTACTTCAATTTATCTGAACTCAAATGTTGTTATTCAGAACACTGCGTATGTGAACTCAGCTGCTGTATCAAAGTTTTAAAAAAAACAATAAAATTAGATGGTTGATTTAGCCTACCATAAATTCTATGGAGTGGGAGTTGTGTGATGTTACAGAACCAGAGGTCACCAAGACTGTCCCGTTGTCCTTCAGAGGTAGTCGGGGTGGGTGGCCATGATGGCAGGAGACTGCTGACCATCTGAATTGTCCTGTTGGCAAACCTGCAGCAGACTGGAGGGGCATTAACAGATGGCAGGGGGGTGAGGACACCGTGGTTGGGCACTTGAGCAGGCATCCCAGCCGGCAGCTCTCCCATATGGGTTTCACCAGTCCGAGAGACGGAGGCACGGTTGGTGAGGTATGAGGAAAAAAAGAGATGAAGCTTGGCTGAGACAAAGCTAAGGAGAAAAAATAGCACTGTGAGGAAAACTGAAGCTTTAATAAATGTGATTATTATGACTAAGCAGCTTTGAAGGCAACTTTATTAAAATATGACACCTTTTTCTTTTATGAACTTGAGGTTTGTCCAAAAATACTACAGCAAGATAGAGACTTGTGGGGTTCTTGTTTTAATATAATCAAACTAGGCACTGTTCTTTTTTATATTAATCCTACATGGAGCATCCTGAGACAATCAGTAGATTTGTGCACTGCATGAGAATCACACTGCAGCTGAAATAGTCACTAACTGGTGTTGAAGCAACATTTTCTACAGTGCAGTCATTCTGTAGCTATCTGCAGCCGACAATAGTTACTAAAACAAAAGCATAACTTTCAGTGTTTTTATGTTTTATGAAATGCTGTTTTACAACATTAACTTTAAGGTGTATTCGACCCTAATGTAAAGATCATTAATGAAAATAGGCAGTGATTTTAACTGTGTGAAACTGCTATGCAAAGTTTGAATCTTATCTCCCTTCATATTAATGTGTTAGCATAAACCTTTTGATGTTTTATGAAATAAAATAAAAAATCAAGTCAAGTAAACTAGCAACTAATGTCTCGTTTACATCAACAATCAAAATATAGATAATTTGTCGTCGTGGTTGCATATTTTGCTGGCTACTTTGCTAGGCTATTAGCCTTAGTTAAAAAATTGGCATTTGCAGACAGCGGTTGTATTATTTATTCATTTTTTGTATAGTCTAAGTAGCACAGAATTTCTTAAATCACTTTCAAATTTAATGACTGTATGTTTCATGTTTGCCTCAATATGAATAACAGCTTCAATAAAACAGCTTTTGCACCTTTTAGGCCTCAGTTTTTGTTTCTAAGTAAAACAAATAGTGCGGAATAAAAGAAAAATAACTGTGTTAAGAGCTACTTTAGATACAAATATAGTATTTTTGAAAAACAAGTTAAAAAATTTGTTCCCATTAGCATTGTTTTACAGCGTTATGGCCGCTTGTCAACTGTTTAGAGCAGCTATAGCAGTCCTCAATGTCAAACTTTGCACTCCACCGTTGCGACACAGAAGCAGCATGTGAAGCAAAAGTGACATGAGGCTGAAGGAGAAGAAGGAGAAATTTCTTTGTCTCAAACTCCGACACAGATGCTTACCATTAGCATAATTTAGCAGGAAATGAAGGAGTAGAGGAGGTGTAAAATGAGGCCACACGTTACCAGCAGATCTGAGCCTCCACCATTTAACAGCAAAGGCGAGCACCTACAGTAGGTGAAAATGGAATAGAAGGTTTTTCGCCGTTGCCAAAAGACCTGTATTTTTTTATGAATGGACTAGAGAAATATCTGCCAAACATAGGCTACAGTTCTGCCAAAATTCACAATTTGTTCCTAAGCGTACACAACAGTTTGGGCCAACAGTTCTTTAATAGTGTATTGAGAGGACTGCTAAACAAGTTGCATTTAAAATGAAATTTTTAGCAGGGTTTTTTTGTTTTCTTTTTTTCTTTTTTTACTTAAATGGCTATTTTACAATGTTTAGCACAAACACTTTTATTTAATCAGTAAAGGAAGAAGGAAAATTACTTCATGTTTAAGTCAATTGCACAGAAAATAAAAGCAAAAAACATTTGCATTGAAAATAGACTCGATAATTGTTCTAACTGCTACTTCTAAACAGCTTACCATCTTGATTAATCAATATGTAGATAATGAGAGCAATCAAGCAGTGATGGGCATGACATTCTGGACTAAAAAGGAAGTCTCTGTTTTAGTCAGAGGCAATGCCCTCACTATTGATTTGTGTACCTTGGCACCCCACTGACGAAATCTATTGTGACATTTCCATTTCTAATTTAAGACCCTGTGCTGCTGCACATGTGAAGCCATTGTTAAAGACTGATGAGACATTTACAGATAAAACTGTGGTTTCCTTGACTCCTTTGCTTGAACTGAAAAACCCAGATTCTTGACTTCAATTCAGTGTATAATATATTTTGACCTGCACACACGAAATCTTTTGTGTTAAGAGAAGAAAAACACGATTTTATGGGTTTATTGTAGTCGAGTGACACTGATTTTAATCTTGACAGGCAAAGCTAAGATATTGTTTTGACTATAAGCTCTAAACATGGCTTTTGCTATGCTAGTACAGTCAAAGGTCTCCCCTCAGGAAGTGTCTTTTTGACCTCCGATCGATGACCTGGAAAGGTCAGGCCCCCAGCGAGGGCTGTGAACAACCCCTAAGCCCTGTCATGCCGGGCCCGTGTGGCCAGTCCCCCAGGGGCTCGGCTCTGCGTCACATGAAGTGTTGGCAGATCGACCCCTGCTCATACGGAGTCTGTCAGTTGTAAGAAAACTACTCAACAGCAGCCTTAAAGACCTTCCTAAATCGTCTCGGACCACAGATTTGAGTCTCTTCTGTCATCAAATGTTTGAATGTTTAGTTGATGGACTTCCTCTCTCCAATCATAATTTCTGCTGAATTTGAATTTGGCTCAGGGAAAAAGGATCTCTCAGTATAAAACAGCAGTCAGAAACAATCCCCTCCAACCACGGCTGGCCCTCTGTGTTTGATAGAGTGCTGCTGGGGGGCTTCGCTGCAGCTTTTGTGTGCAGTCGTGGTGAGACGGCGATCGGCGAGGCAACCTGAGCCTGACTTCATTCTGACTGACTGGGTTTTCGTCAGAGGCGCAGTCAATTGGATTAGCGTTGATCATGACTCAAGATGATGGGATGTTAATCAGGACTGATCAGGCACTTAACAGCCTCTCAGATGCACTGGGCTCACCGTGGGGCCATAGGTAGAGAGCACAGACCCCCACCCACCCCACCCCACCCCACTCTCCTCCTCCAGATCAATGAGCCCTGTTGTTGTCGTCTGGAACTTATTGACAGCCAGCTGAAAGCAGATAAAGCGTTTATAGGAGCTTGCCCCACACCCAGTTTTATGATTGTCATATTTCACTAACAGAGCCCCCACCAGGAAAAAGCCGAACAAATGAGATTTGAAGTGAGTTGTTTGTGTAAGCGATGGTCTGAGATGCCAAATCCATTAAAGGATGGACATTTAGAAACAGGATTTCCTAACCTTAATATAGCTATCACTAATTCTCCTAATCAGGGATGAAACACATTCATAATTTGATAAACTTTAAGGCAGCAGCAGGTTATTTCTCATTTTCGTTTAGTCGTTTTAAGCATACCCTGTGATAAATTTGGACAGTTTTGTTTTTCACTTGATGTACAAATAGCATTTTGGAAACTCAGTCACGTCGCCGCAAAACCAATCAAACAAGTTATGATTAAGCACTAAAATAATTTCTTTCTCTGTCATCATAGTGGCTTTCCACGGTCTGCAGCTGAAGATCAAGAGGGAGCTGCACAGCCCGTGTTCAGAGCTGAGCTCCAACTGCAGTCAGGAGCGGCCCTTCAAACTCCAGTATGGAGAGAAGTGCCCGTACAGCATCAGGTGAAGCGCTACTTCAGAAGTCTTTTCTAAAGTGCATAAATAAGGTTTTTTTTCTTAAATGATATTGTGTTCATGATCACAGTAAAATCAAGAAAACTTTGGAGAGAGAAATAAAAGACACTTCATAACTTCAAACGGTCTTTAGAAACTTGGACTTTTACTCTTGGCTTCATGAATGATAAAATTGTATAGGGTAAATTATTTATTATAGTTTTTATTTACTGGCTCTGGATGTTTGTAAATGACTGCAGTTCCAGAAACAGCAGGAATCTCTTGTAGCTTGTAGGTTTGCCACTACGTGAACAATAACTGTGACTGAGTCAAGCACAGGAAAGAGGCATGAATGGAAGTGGTCATTTATTTAAATAAGATACGCTGCAGTATGTAAGTCTTTATTATTTCTTTGCGGCCCGGTCCCAAATCTGTTGATCAGATCAGAGAGGTGTTTTGCCAAAAACTTGGGGAACTCTAACACAAGTTCTGGCAGTATTATGTATTATATCTTTTATTTATTTATTAATATTTTTACTTACTTTTGTCGTTTGTCATCACCTCAGTGCCTATGAGCAGAAGCAGCCTGCAGGAATGAAGCCCTCCAGCCCAGTGACGCCCCCCTGTAGTACCCCTGTGTCCCCCCTTCACCATGGCTCACCCACAGCCGCCCCAACACCCAAACCAGACAGGACTTACGCCCACATACCGCCACCCTCGCAGCCCCTCCCTGACAGCGCCTACTCTATGGACCACAGGTACGGCAGCCTGCAGCCTTTCCCATTTCCATCATATTTACATGTGGGAGTTTTAGCTGCTGAGTTCAGACGTGCGTCAGAGTTTTACCTACAGTAGAATCTCACTTGTTTGGTTAATCCTCAATACGTGGTGGATAACAAACAACAAGTGTTAAGTTAAAAAAGAACTTAATGTACTGACAATAATAAATCAGCTTGTAATGAAGCAACATTCTGCTTTGCTTAATTTATACAAAGTACAAAGTATTTATATATACTTTTTTTATTTATTCATTTGAAGGTTTATGTTAATTTTCTTAAAAACTTTGAGCATTTGAGCAGAAATCATGTCTGTAAACTCAATTTAGACATAAAAATTCAAAAGTGGATAAAAGTGGTCTGTCAAGTGAAATATACCAGTTACACGTTTTAAAGCTTCTGTTCTTTGAGGAAATTTTGTTGCATGACATTATAAGACCATTTCATTTTGGTTTATTTTTATTATCAAACAGAAATAAGTGTTTGTCCATTTGTCTCTTTTTGATAATGAATCCCCTGAATTTGTCGCCTGCCTCAGATTTCGACGTCAGCTCTCTGAGCCGTGCCACTCGTTTCCCTCCCCGCCGACGATGGCTCGGGACAGCCGGCCCATTTACCACAGGCAGATGTCAGAGCCCAACATCCCCTTCCCTCCTCAAGGCTTCAAGCAGGAGTACCCCGACCCACTCTTTGAGCACCCGGCCATGATGGGAGCGCCTCTTCCCCACGGATACCCCGCCAGCATGATGATCAAACAGGAGCCGAGGGACTTCACCTACGACTCAGGTGAGACATTTGAAGAAGTTGCTGGTTTGTAGATGCTACTTTTATGACTGTGAACAAGAGAAGTGAGTGTTACCATTTTAGGAATGAGAGAAGACATGATAGGAGGGGCTGAGCGTTTATTGAGTTTGCCCATTACTAGGGCAGGGGTTCTGGTTGGGCTGGGTGTCTGCGCCGTTCACCATTTCCTGTGGCGCTCTAATAGAACAGAAGGGAGGGGGATGTTGGCCATGCTTGGTCACAGTTCCAGAAGCTGCCCTCCCCCGCTTGTGCACTCCCTTTGGTTAGAGACTAAAGGGACCTAATCATCAGGCTCTGCTGAGCCCGAGGCTGCACCAGGACATGAATGAACATTCGCCGGACTGCTGGGTTCATTCACAAAGCGACAGAGTGGAGACCCAGGAGAGGCAGAGCTGGAGGAGGGTGTGTGACCAGTCAGGGGGAAAAGCAGAAAAACTCAGGGGCCTCTTTCACATCTCTTTTACTTTTGCCAAACAGCAGCTCACAGTTTTTTTCTTTTTCTTTTTTAATCATTGATAAGCCAGATAACTGTGAATTTTGGTGTTTTCTCTCATTTCGGTACCATAGATGCGATTACTGAATTTCACAACTCTGTGGCTTCTAAATGCCAATTAACACCACTGGATAATGCCAGAAGAAACACATGGGCTTCAGCGCAGACATCCTTTTGCGCTCAACAAACACTTCCTAAGAAGCTACTAGGTTGTGGTTGGGCCATTACCAGCACGATTTTTTGCACTATCAAGAAATCCTTTTTTAATCAACAAAGTTCTCCAAACAATGAAAAAATAAAAAGAAAGTGCCTTTTACTAAGATACAGACTTGAGAAATAAAACCAACATCTTTTTGAAGCTAAAACCAGAGAACTGTCAGCGTTTTTGCTTCTAACAACAATCAAGTTATTAATGATCTCTGCAAACCTCAGTGAATAGAATAAATAAAACATTGGATAGAAAAAGTACCATTCAAGTGTAAGAAGGTCTCTCCAGTGTTGTCACTGCTGTTGTACTGTGTTGTACTATACATGCAAGATGGAGCATGAGAGTGAATTTATTAGCATTTATTGTTGAGCGTGTTGACTGGAGCAGGCCTGTCGGAGAGGATGGGAGGGGAGTGGTAATTTCATTAGCAGCAATTTCCTCTACCAGCCCATTACTTTGATGGAGCTCAGAGAAATGTTTATGGGCCTTAATGAAGGGTCTCAGTGTGTTTATTGAATATTCACTTTGTAACCTATTTGGTCGGTTTTGATCATAGCATCTTATCAGGGTTCTTGAAGGTTTGGACATTCTCAAAAAAAAAAAAAAACAGAAAGAAAGGGTTTTAAAACAGAATCGTGAGTGACGTAGATAAGTTAAATAACCGACAGAAAATTGTGTTGTAATTAATGTTATTTACAGAAAATGTAGTAGATATTAGACATAGACTGAATAACCCATTGACCAATTTTAATCCAACTATATTTGCCACTTTACAAAATTCTGAGATCTGCCATTTTTGTGCAAACTTAATTACCAAGTCAGTAAGAGCACCTTCTGCTACAAGCAGCTCTCTGCAGCCCACAGTTTAGTTTTTTAAAGTGTGAATGCTCTTTTTATATGTTATATTTACATGTACAAGTTCTTTTAAGGGCTGTTATGTATACTTTTATTTAGGTTAAGCAATTTGTGTTAGGTTTTGTTAAATGAAAAATATACTTTGGCCATAAATGAAAAAAAATCTGTGTTTTATATCAGCCATCAGCTGCCCTCACTTCTGAAGATCAGCATAAAACTCATATCAGTCAACCTCTAGTAAATATATGCGATTTTGGTCTAAAAATTACACAGAATTTGCACATTATCTCTAAGCTTTTGTGATCATGTATTAGGTTCACTCAGAAACAAAA
>JAOXNZ010000054.1:3306032-3321395 GCA_028566095.1 Kryptolebias brasiliensis | reverse complement strand
ATGATTTTTCCAAAAAAATCCCTCAAAATCCAACCATTCAAAGTTTAAAGATGCATCTGTCACTAACTTAATGTTTCAAGAGTTTTGAAAGTGTTCAGAAAAGTGAGGTGTAGAATCAACTTACAAATGTGTTTATTTATTTTGCACAAAAAAGGAAATATATTGTGCAATATGTGTGACATCAAACGTTAATAAATACTGCAAGATGAACTTAAAAGTCAAAAGAGTAAAAAAATACTTTTAATCAAATAATGGTAAATAAACTACTTATTTATGATAGTTTATGTGGACAAATGTTTGCTTATAATTAATAAAGGGTGCATTGTTTGAAAGAATCCATTTCATTGGCCACCTTGTACGACAAAGTTTCAAACAAAGTATCTGTTTGTGCTTGGAGTATGTGTTGGAGATGACTCTTAGCTACCACCACACCAAATCTGAGCTTAATATCTGTAATAAAATAAAATAAAAAATGACTGAGTTATAGTCATTTCTGTGTTTTCTAAGGCTGGCTAGCTGTGGCAGCCATCTTTAATTGGGTTAATTATAAAAATTAACCAGTTGTTTGACCCTTACTTTCTGAAAGGTTCATCAAAATATTTTGCTAACAGACAAATGAACACACACAGACGAGATCAGAAAATACCATGATCACCAGTCACCATAAAAGGTGGACAATATTTAGCATTAAATAATGTTGATTTGTTAAGTAGAATAATATAGTAGATAATCTTTCATTTTCAACAGTTTGAACTGATCTTTTTGGCCTCAAACATTACAGTTGTCAGCAAAAAAAGCCATGTCTACTGTTGTGCAGGGGTCTATATTATTAAAACAAAAACTCAGGATAAGACTATCTGGCCAAAGGAGGGTAGCAGCTAATTTATAGAATTGGCTGTTGCCCTCCCCTGGCCCCCCTTGAAGGCACCCTCACATTGTGTTACAAAAATAAAAAGCAGCACTGTTTTCTACTGAGAGTAAAAAGCTCTTTAAAATTTCAGGAAATTGCACAGATAAATATGTGTGAGGTAATGGCTTTGGGTGTCAAAATGTACCTTAGATAGAAAGTATTTAATAATGTGGCTTGAAAATAAATGATTCTACATTGTATTTTTGATGTGCAGACAGGGAAACCTGAAAACTCAAAACTACTACAAGTGACTGCAGTGTGTATGTATCCTCACAAGCTGATTATACATTAATCAAGATCCCAGCTTTACTGTCCTCAGAGCGTGATAAAAGAGCACCGAGACACAGCAAAGCATTATGAAGGGTTTATTTCTTCTGTGATTCTTACCAGAACGAATGTCTTCATTATCAACATCCCCTCCAGTGCTCCATGCAGATACCCCCTCCCCCCAACCCCCAGCCCCACACCTCACCTCCCGCCTCCACAGACAGGAAAGCAAAGCCACCAGCACATAAGCATGCAAACACACTCAGAAACACATGTAGCTCCGTTTTTCACACTCCTCGAGAATTCCCTGCAGACACTCATGCATTAACCAACCTGGGAGTTGAATGCATGCAAGCACCATAATTGGCAGATTAGAAATTCCTACACACTTATGGCTTTGTTGACTTTACCGCCTCTGATCCCTCCAGAGAATTCTTTCAAAGGACTCTGTTTGGTGAAACGCCACGGCTTCATATGGGTCCTGCAGACCGAGTGTGGTGAGATACACACCCAGTATAATTGGGCCCATTTTACACTGAGATAAATTATGCATGAACTTAATAGTTGCGGTTTGTGGCCTCTGCTGATATGGAAACTGCAAGGGTTTGAAAATCCACAAATAGAACCAGCAGAAAAGGAATATGAAACATGTTCAGGTCTGCATATAAAATAATTACTGGAAAGGAGGAGGCAAGCGATAATGTTATGTCACGTGTCTCTGTGAGCGTATTCATGTGTCTGTCAGTTAGAAAATATCTCATCAACCACTGGACAGATTTCACTGAGAAACCTCAGAAAGTAATCATTGAATGTACATCCACAACAGCTAACCTTTGGGAGTCATTTCGTTCAAGATGGCTGTCATGATTAGTACACTTTTAGATGCTGTTTCTTATGAGTCACCAAACCTTCTTATGATTTAAATAAATCGAAACAGACATAAAAACTACAGTCATTTTAAAGGGAATTTTGATTGTTGCTGAAATCCAGAAACAAGCTTCCTTCCCAACATGCAGACACATGCACATTTTCACCCCACACACATACTGCCACAAGCAGGGTGGGGAAATAACCACCAGCTAAATACTGCTGGTTTGTTCCTGGCTTCAAAACACCAATTATCCTTACTCGGCTGTAAAAAATATATATTTGGTTGTTAAAAGCTGATGCATTCTTTCTTGCAGCAGCAGTTGATGGAAGAAAAAGCAGAAGACAAGTCAGGTTTTAAGCCTGTAAATTATTTTTCTTTTGAAATGGGATTGAGACATAAGGAAACACAATCAACCAGGTGATTTCTGCTCACTAGAGATAAAAAAAAAAAAAAGATTTCTACCAACAATGACAGAGGCACAACATTTATTTTGTTGTCTTGAGTGTTTATTTTACAGCATTCATTTTGAGGTAGGCTGGCACCAGGCATGTCTCAATTGATTAATAATCCTGACAGTAAAGCAACGTTCGGAAGGTTCATTGAAAGCTTTGACTAAATTTGCACAAAAAACGCAATCCCCTGGAATTACTGATTTTACACATAAGCAAAAACAGGCAGGGGAGTTAAAGTATCTTGGAGGGTTTTTAAAAGTAAATAAATATCGTGGAGTTTTGTTCACAAGTAATGTAGGATGAAGCAGGAAAAGGACCAACGGATCGGACCTTCGTCTGCAGTAATGAGGATGCTGGTTCAGTCTGTCGTAGTAAAGAAGGTGCTGATCTGAATGGAGAAGCTCTTGATTTACTAGTCAGCCTACATTCTGTTCTTCTCCTTAAATTATGAAGTATGAATCATGACAGAAAGGTTGGGTTGGTTTGATTAAATATTGGATCAAAAAGTTTGACCTTCTGTGGGTCGGAGATGAGCTGTCATTCATCACAGTCCACCATTTTAGACCAGAAGATTTGACCCACCACGAGTTACAATTTGGGTTGTTTGTAACCCAGCAATTTTTATTGTTTGTATACAAGCGTCTGAAATGAGCTTCCTCCGTAGAGTGGCAGGTTCAGCTCCATCATACGAGGAGGAGTTCAGCTGAGGTGGTTTGGACATCCAATTGGTCATAAGGGATGGATGGACGGATGGATGGATAGACAAAAGCAGACACATAATAAATCTGGTTTCTTTAAATCTATTTTTCTTGCAAACCAACAAAGTTTGTGAGCTTTTCTTTTCACAACCTGGTGTAGAATTTTCAAGGTCATCTTTTTGTTTTGTTTTGTTTTTCATCTTTATATCTTTATCCAATTTTAGGGAGAAACGTGAAGAATTTCTTTGGAGGATTATTCCTTGTAGGTTTTTTTTTAACCCTAACCCTTATATGTTCAAGAAGGATGTTTGGTCTTTATGGATGACAAGATAAAAGACTAAAACAAAAGTTATGATCCCATTAAAGTCAGCATTAATGGTACTGAAATGTCTGCTTGTCAAACTTAAATGACAGTTACAGTTTTCCCAACAGCCTCTTTTCACAGTTAATACATCCATCCAGTCCCACCTGACTGTATCGTACCAGCCACAGAGTGTTACCATCCACACTCCTGCAGCTCAGCTTCTCTCTGAGGGAACATCATCACAGACGAGCAAGCCACTGATTGGGATTTACTGGTAAACCAATTAGCTGTGAGGTCATTGGAAGTCTTCACATTTGATCACAACTTATAAACTCCGTGTCCCGAGCCGAGTCCCACAGAATGGATGAGAAGGTTACTTTGACAAGACAAAATCCTGCAGCTTAGATAAGTTTATGTTGTAATAAAGTGAAAAAGAGTCAAAAATTTAAAACATAAACAGCAGCTTGTGTCTTTTTGGCTGACATCAAAACTGTGTCCTACATTAAATACTATGCACAGTTTTAAAGGAAGACACTGTCACAAATTGTCATATTTTGGGCTTGTAGTCTGTGTTTATTCTTATTGATGTTTAGATTTTCTGCTTTGGTAGCTTGGTGGTGAGTGCCGCAGTCTTGCAATCCTGAGGTTGCAGGTTCGAGCCCAGGTTGAGGCAGGAAGGGCATCTGGTGTAAAACAATCATGCGAGTTTGCTCGCTGTGGCAACCCCCGAAGAAGGGAGCAGCCAAAAGAAATTAATAAATTTTCTGCTTCATGTGTCTTTTTCTTGTAGTTCCTCAGCCATCCTTGTTCCTATTTCTCCAACTTGGTCTGAATTCCTAATAAGCTTCTTGTCTTCAATCACCTCCTTCAGTATATATTCCTCTAGAGTTTCATTCTTATTTGTCAGATCATTTTTTTACTTTATATTATGTTATCGGCCTTGTGCTGTTCTGTAGTTTTTGGATATCTTGTCCCTTCTTAGTTATTAATTATTAAAGTCTCATTACAAGCGTGGAACTGGCCTCATCCTAGTCCTGAGTTTGGTTCTTTTCCACTATCTTTACATCACAGAAACAAGAGAAAATGATTAGCATGAAGTAGTGATGGGTCCAGCAGCTCCGAGCCAGCTCCCAAAAAGCCGGTTCAGAGCCAAATGAGTCCACTCCTTTTGGTGAGCTGAGCCAAATGATCCAGATCCCAGAAAAGAGCATTAAGTCCCATCGCTAGCATGAACCCACTGATGTGTTAATGATCCCTTCAAAGTTCCTGGATTTGCTTCATGTAGAGCATTCAGGCTTGAAATGTGACTTTCTGCCATAAGGCTCTAGTCTCACTCATATGACTTGGATTGACCACACACTGGTTAAATAAGCTCATCTTTACAACTCATTTCAAAGCTTACAATAAAAAAAGAGTTAAGACTAAAGAAAAGACTTATATGATAATTATATATTAGTTCTGTTGAAAGAGAGATTTTCTACTAGGAGGGACACCACAACAAAGTGAGTCTACAAATTTATTCAAAGTCAAAGAAGTGAGGATGAGTTGATCTGAAAGTTGAGTCTCATCAGGGGGAGTCTTCTGGTCAGGCAGGAAGAAGAAGTGGGGGTTCTGTCTTGGTGGGGGACATCCTGGCCAGCTTAAGAACTCCAGGATAAATAAGTGGATGATGATAGGGATGAGGTAAGGATGAAGGAGGAAAGTGATAAGAACGTATGAAATACTGAACTGCATGGAGATGGATTCAACTGACTGACCGATGTAGACGTGACCTCTGGAGCATCTTCACTGAAGAAGAGCTGACCTGAAAGGAACTGAGTTAAATGAATGGGATGAAAAAGGATGAAGACGATAAGAGGGATGAAAAAAAGGAATAGAAATGAAGTATGAGTAGAAGGGAGGAGATAAGGAAGAATTGATGAGGGGAAGGTAGGGTGGATGCTGAAGCCGAGGTGATTCGAGGTGTGGATGTCCTGCATAGACATAAACTTTCAGAAATGAAGAGACATGGAGCAGAACTCATCTGTGTTGACATTAAATGTGTGATGGATGTCTTCCTCGTATAATTTCCAAAACATGACAGATTAACTCAGTTTAGTGATCTTCTTTGTGGCTAACCAATCTTTTAACTAAATCCAAAGTTGCTGTGTGTCATCATCAATCTCCTCCTCGAAAATGAATCTGTTTATTGTTGTTTAGGCTTTTAAATGCGGCAGCCGGGTGGTCACACAGACAGTATGTCATCCCTACATCACATCACTGAACCACAAACCAGGCTTGCTGTTTCACATGTCGACCTTTACACTTCTGTTGTTTCACTCGGCAGCTCAAAGGTGCAACAGCAGCAGGCTGGCTTCAAC
Source organism: Kryptolebias brasiliensis (assembly GCA_028566095.1). Classification (NCBI taxonomy): domain Eukaryota; kingdom Metazoa; phylum Chordata; class Actinopteri; order Cyprinodontiformes; family Rivulidae; genus Kryptolebias; species Kryptolebias brasiliensis. Next base: position 3,315,533 of record JAOXNZ010000054.1, on the reverse strand, counting down.
CTCCCATGGTCCCTTGCTCCAATCAGAAATCACACCAAGACAACCAAAAGGCATCTAAGTCTTGAAGTGTTTTATGAAAGTACCTCATGTTAAAAGAACAAGGTGTTAAACTTGCTAAAGTATAATAAATATTTAGTATTAATAGTTGTTGAAATGAGGACGTTTAGTAGTATAAGTACACAATGACCTGGGCTTGTTTTGGTCCTACAGACTTTTTTGTGACATGGTTTGGGGATTTTAGCATTTTCTCTCTCTTTGCTGGATTATTGTCTTATTCATTTGTGTTATCTGTACCCTAGTAATGTTTATCTCTGGTTCAGATCTATTATTTCCTCTATACCTAATTCTTGTGTTTTTATTTATCTGCTTTCTCTTGCAGAGTTCCTGTTTTAGAGCTTGCACGTGCTTCATGTTCTGTTTGGCTCGCTAATTTTGTGCACATTGTTTCATTTAGTTGATTACTCTGTCATTATATTAGGGTTGTTAGTTCTCTCCATTTACTGTCAGACCATTGTCTCTCAGTTCCTCTGTCAGATAATTTTCTTTATCAGTTCCTTCTTTAACAGTTTCTCTTCCCTTTTGATTGTTTTGATTACTTGTCTCCAGTACTTAAATCAATAAAGTTTGTCCTTCATCTTCCTGTGTCGTGTTTGTTTAGTTCTGCATTCAGGTCCTCCTTCAACAACCTAACAAAAAAACTCTAATTTCTTTTTATTTTTGAATGAATCTGTAAGTAAGCCTTTGGCATTTAGCAAGGACAGAAAATAACAGCTAAGCTGTTCTTCAAATTCAGCCTACATCAGTCACATGATTCTTGATAAAAATACAAAACTTTCTGTCATTCAGGTGATGCTCACTCTTGTGCAATGAGTTTCATTTAAAAGAGATGATGTTTTTGAGTTTTGGATAAGTTACACAAATCACAAGTTTTTCTTTTTCACTTCCAAAATGTTTACCAAACATGGATTAAGTAACAAATGTTTTTAAACCATACAAAATAAACTTTTTACTTCTACAGGCCAAAGTTCTGTAGTTCTGCACTTAAAACCAAAAGGTAATGCTGTATTTACTGAACATGTCTTACAAAGAGAGTGTAGTTATGTAGCAGGCAATACATTTACATAAAAGCTCTGAAGCGTTGTGCTTCCTACGTCCTAAGAAAAGCTGGTTTTAGAAACGCTGTCAAAGCTGCGGACCATTACAGGCTATAATCAAATGTAATCTGGGGCCAGAGGATCAAAGACACATACATGTAAACACAAAAGCCTTCATTTCAGTTTGACACAGCACTTTTGCAGCTTCTCATCTATTGTCATGTTCTGTGTCATATTTCATCTAACAAAAAATAATTAAGTAAAAGGTATCAAGCAATACACTGTACAAAATTTATGAGAAAGTCATGGGGGACATGGTGCTACAGTGACATTTTTTAGTTTCCCAAATCCATTCTATATTTTCTGAATTGAATGCACTTTTATGACATTTTATTTATGTTTAGGCAATTTAAAATATGATTTAATGCCTTTAATTTTATAATAATGGCCATAAATACAACAACTGAGCCTTTGTACCCTGGAAGTTTGGACCCTAATGAGAGTCATCAACAAAACACAAGATAACAAAATTGCAATTTAAACTGAAAAATATCAAAATAAATGCTGTGTTTTTGCTTTTACAAGTGATTGTTTTTCATGACATTAAACTTTTGCACCTGAAAATGATACTGAAATTCTACCCCCTTTCATTCATTTGGCTGGTACTTATGTGGTTGGGCCCTTGATGTCCTAAACAATGAACATTCATAATCCATCTTCCTCTCTTTGATGAGGCTACTAGATAAAAACTGCTCTGATGGTTGTTGCTGCTTTACTTTACAGGTCATAATTCTGGGTTTTGAGTTACACTTTTGTCCGTGCAGAGTGAGCTCACTGCACCTGCATTGGAGAACGTCAACAATCTTTGGTGCAGGAAAAGTTTTATTATTAGCCTGCTGGCTTTTGTGTTTGCTCACTGACATCATGATAGGTTATCAGCTCCGTAATGGATGTTTGTTTGCTGAGAAGGCGTCCCAAGCAAACCAGCAGAAAGAAGCACAATGTCCCAGGGGGTTGACCCTGACGTATAGATGGTTCTCTGATAATAAACTTGGAAAAGGAGGATCAAGTTTGTACTCATTTGGCAAAATGTCTTTTGAGCATTTACAACAAGGATTTGCACATCCATCTAATCTACATCAAGAGCCTTTTAGCTAAGTAAAATCACAAAACCACACAGGCTTAAATCTTTACATACACTCCACTAATATTTAATGAATTCTACCTCAGTAAGTTGCACCTGGACCATCAACAAACTTCTGGTATAAATCTGGGTGGATATTTGACCACTTTTCTTAGCAGAATTGGTAGAGTTCATTTAAATTGGTTGGTTTTTTTGCACAAACTCAACTTTTAAGCATAGTCCACAAATTTTCCATTGTGTTGAAGTCAGGGCTTTGGGAAGGCCATTCCAGAGGCTTAATGTTAGCCTGCTTTATCCAATCAGAAACCAGTTCAGATGGGTGTTTGGGATCATTGGAATGCCCAAATATGTCAAAGTTTTTATTTGTTAGCTTGAGGTGAAGTTGAAGAATTTTGAGATAATCCTTCTTCATTATTCCACCAACTTTTGTACAATGCATCAGCCTCACAGCATGATGCTGCCACAACCATGCTTGACAGCTGGTACAGTGTTTTTAGGTTTGAAAGTCTCACCTCAACTCCCTAAAAATATGTTGTGGCATTGTGGCAAAACAGCTCAATCTTTGTGTGAATATAAAATCTTCCTCCAAAAGACATTTGCTGCTTTTGTGGTCGGCACCCTCTCAGTCCACAGGGATGGAAAACTGGCTTCACTGCGAGCAGGGACACTGGTGCTCCAGCAGTTTCCAGTTCATGACAGGCTTGAGCATTGGCGGTTCCTGACTTCTTCTTGAACAGCCTAACTAATTACATCTGAGAGACACAGAAAAGTGTTGGTCAATCCAATAGGTGCTGTCAAACAAATCTTTTTGTTCCTGGCAAAGAGAACCTACTCTTTGCAGTAATCATGATCACTAACAAGATGTTGTTAGGCCTTGTCACATTAAAATGCACTGTAAAACCTTCAGCAACATTTATTAAAATATTTAGCAGAGTGTATAAATATTTTTGAGCCTGTATATATAATTTTGACCATAACTGCATTAGAAAACCTCCACAATAAATTCAAACTTGAGCACCTAATTCCTGTTTTTGAAAATCATTAAAGTTGTATGCTGTATAATCATTCCACCCTGAAAATAACCTTTTCAAATGAATAAAACCCCAAATTTAATATGATATCCAACTGTTCATAAGTTAGCTCTTTTCTTACTATTATTTTGTGTGACCATTACTCTTAAGTAATGTATTCAAGGGTTCTTTAATACCCATCAAACTCTGCAGTTAAACAAAACTAAATAGAGTTCATCCAGCCATACTGAGCTTCAATAATTTGGGGTTTCATTTCAATAAACAACTTTAAAAAACAAAACCAAAACAAAGCAGTGGATTGGAAAGGGACATTCCTATTATGAAATGCATATTCTTGGAAAATGTATTTCGTAACAGCTTTTGCTCGCAGACACGCAAAAACCTGTCACTCAATTTCGTATTAACTTCTGTCATTATTGGAACTTAGATTCCATCATGTCATGGCGGAAGACACTGTGTTTCCTGGTCAATAAGCAAACTAACAGGAAGTGTGCACCCCCACTTCATTCTCTCTTCATTAGGATTCAAGTGTGTTCTCTGCGAACGTGAAGGACTTTATTTCTGAACTGAACTAGAACTCATTTGTCCTGCTGTCTCAACACAGAGGTTTAATAGCTGGAGGTCGACCTAGTTGCTTTGTCTAGTCTGCGCTTGCTTGTTTCTGTGAGTGTTTGGAAGTAAAAGAGAAATCTGGGGGTAGAAGAGAAAAAACTGGGAGGAAACTGGGGAATGTTCCCCCTTCCCTCCCCTGCTGAGAGATGGAACAGCTGAGGGCAACAGTGTGGCAACAAAAACCAACCCACATATTCTCACAGCAGAAATAGAACAGCAGAATTCATTTGGGCATGTACAACAACTGATCCCTTCTTGTTCTGCTTACACTGTGAGCGAAAAATGAAACATTTACCACTCAAAGGCAGAATCTCTTACATCTACCAACACAGAATAAAGTGAAAGTCTGCCACCTTGATCAGAAAGCATGCCACCTTGCATGCCAAAGTTTTAAACAAAGATGCCATGCAATCTGTTAACGCTTAGATCCTGTGTTGAGCTGACTCTCAGCTACTAACATATCAAATTGTAGCTCATTATTATAGACAGTTTTGTGTTTGCTAAGATAAACGAGCCATGGCGGTCATCACTTGTAGACAAACAGTCAATGGTTACTTTTTTAAAGTTTTATTAAAATCTGTCCAATGGTTCATGATATATTTTGATAACAGACAAGCAGGGTTGACTCCAACAATTAAAGTAACAATTAACTGCAAAGTTTCAAGCAAAAAATATTTTTTGTACCAAGTTGTCTTTGGACAAATACAAAGATATAGTTGCTTAATTTTACCTGCAGGTCTTAATCCACCTAATATCCATGTCTCTTAACTTCTAAGATACAGTCACTGTGTAATTATTTTTTTATTCATGAGAAAAACACTGACTCCAACTGAGACACAATGAATCATTTATTTATTTTGGTTTCCCAGTTTGCAAACCACTGTAATGAGCATGTTCTGTGTGGGAAACCAACGTGTTGTCCTCAATCACAGATACAGCCCACAAACCAGTTTGTCACTGAGATTATGAAAGTGTTTACACAGTAACAGTGACTTCACTCATTGTAAATGTAAATATGCAAACTAACTTAGGAGATTTTAGATAAAAACTTAATATTGAAGGATAAAAACTTGTGAGATAAAGACTGGAGTAAGATCTGTGAGTACACAGAGAATCAAAAATACAATCCCTGTCATTATTTGTCATCCCAGTGCTCATTTTCCTAAAGCTGTAAGGAAATGACATGTTTACATCCTGGAAGCGTTTACAGCCCCTATTATCTCTTACGTTTAACAGCCTCCCCCTCTCTTATCTTCTTTTAGTAATGACTGAAATTCATCCTGAGGTTCCAAAGTTCATTTGTCAGGGTGATTTGGCAAATATGCTGTCAGCTCTCAAATGGAGATGTCATCAAAAGCTTCACGCTGAATGTGAAACGGTGTTATCAGCTCTCACACACAGAAATGCCAACATGCTGCAAGACAAAAAAAATAAAACAAATGGGGGAAAAATTGTCAGCATTCCCAGATTAGGAATTAAAGCCGCGGATCAAATAAAACAGAAGCCGCTAAAATGTCACACTTTGTGTCACACCACCGCATTCTGTGTGTAATATCCAGGCAAGGAAAAAATCTTGACAACAGCTGATAGGCCTTTTCCTCATACTGTGTGCACCCGTTCGTCAGAGAGCGTGCAGCTGAGGACTTCCTGTAGGACCAGGATGCACCTGCTTCTGGTTGAACAGGTCTTAAGTTTTCCAAAAGCGTCATGGCTGCTCCCTGTGGGGAGATCTCATTGTATGAAAAGCTGCTGAACTTGTAGAACAGTGCAGAAAACACAGCAACACTCATGATTTGTTACTTTCTTTCAGGACGTTACTGGAACATCATGAAGGTCTCAGAGAAATTCTACTTAGACCACATTTCCCAGAGCAAACCTTTTTATCTTAATGAAGAACATTCGTTTCGTGTGGCATGTTTCTCCGCAGAACTCAGAAGTTAATTAAAGTCTAATTAAATTGGTTAAAGACCTAGCACTTCTTGAAGGAATGCTTATCACCCACCACCTTTCATGCCAGAGTTTCAGACTAACATCATCTTATATTGAAAAATGACAGAGTTGTAGCTATTTTGGTCAAACCTGGAAGTTAATGTTATGTACAGTCTTATGTAATATTGCAAAACTCTCAGCTATTACCACATCAATCTTTAGTTCAATTCTGTATAATTCGCTATGTTCCCCTTTTTTGTGTTTGACAAGGTCAGCTGGCTGTGGCAGCCATCTTGAATTGGGTTGGCTCTAAAAGTTAATCAGTTGTTGATGTGTATCCAATGACAATTTTTTAAGTGTTTCATTAAAATCTGTCCAGTAGTTCATTGGATATTTTGCTAACAGACAGACAGACTCGACTCCAAATAGTTACTGGAAAAAGTTTCAACAAAGATCTTGCACATTTCTCAAAATATGTGTCAGAGATTAGTCTGAGCTACTATCACACTAACTTTTAGATCAATATCTGTAAAACTGAGTGTTTTTATGGTCAGTCTTCAATCTTGTGTTGACCCCAAAAGTTAATCAGTAATAGATGTACAGCCAATAATAACTTTCTGCAAGTCTCATTGAAATTCATCCACTAGTTCATAAGATATTTTGATAACAGACAGACAGACACACACACACACACACACACACACACACACACACACAGAGGCAAAAACCTTATCGCTCATCTTTGTCTTTCAGCGGCAGGCAATAATTAAACTGTCTCCCAAATCCTACATGTACTGTAACTCTTGACACAAACAACTTTTAACATATTGTAAGACAAACAAAATATTGGTACTAGTTCCATTAACAGAGCTTTAATTTAAAGTGCTTTGATGGCTGGAGAGGCACCAGCTCTCCACAACCTGGAAAGGAGAAGCGGGTAAAGGAAATGGATGGATGGATGATTCACTTATATGTTGGGTCAAATATGACTGAATGACACAGAAAAAAAACCCAGAAACATATCCAGGAAAGGCCAATGTGTCTCTTTCTAAAGCAGCTGATTAGTTTACAGTTCGGTTATGAACAGACAGCACTTGTTTTTCTTTCGGTTATCTTTGGCAGAGTTTATTCTGAGAAACAGATGTGCTGAACGTGCAATGCAGCAAATACTCAGCATAACACGTTCTAATGATTACCGTCACCACAAACTATACTATTCACACTTTGGACAGATTCCTTGTCCATCACAGGGACACATAGAGACAAACCAGACAGAAAACATTTTATACAATTTAGAGTTGTCAGTTAACCTAACGTGCATGTAGGAGGAAACCTGGAGAAAACCAATGCGTGCACAGGAAGAACATGCAAATGTCATACAAAAGGGTTGCAACAAGGTTTTAAACTTGACATCTTCCTGCTGTGAGGCAACAGTTCTGACCACTGCACCGCCGGGCCGCCTACATCCAATTACACTCAATTCAATTCAAGTATAATATAATACATTCACATATGGTACATTATAAAAAGACAAAAAGTAAAAGTTGTCTATCTAAGGAAGAAGGTAGATTGCAGCAAATCCTCACTTCATCACAATCTTCCATCCTGAGCAGCACTTTGGTGACAGTGGAAAGAAATGACTCCATTTTAACAGGAAGAACCCTCCAGCAGAACCAGAACCAGGCTCAGGATGAGCAGCCATCTGCCTTGGCTTGCTAGAGCTTTGACAGAGACAAACACAGAAGGTTTGGTCCAGGTGTAGTTTGGAAGCATTTATTACAAACACAAACATGGAAATGTGGTCAATACGTGCTCCAGAAGTCTTAGCAGTGTATGGAACTAAGGGATTGCTCAGAAAATCCAAGCCAGCCCTTCCAATAGAAATGATCAAAAAGGAAAGTCTTAACCCTAACCTTAAATAAGACAGGGTGTCAGCCTCACAGACAGAAACTGGAAGCTGGTTCCACAAGAAAACTCTCCCTCCCATTCTACTTTTAAAAATTTTAAGAACCAGATTTAAACCTGCAGTCTTTTCTACCTTCTTATCTTTCTACCGTCAACATGCAAGTCTGCAGCTGACAAAAAGGAAAAACTTCCTGCAGCATGTTTGACATTCTGCAGGACATAAAAAGCTCTTTGGCTTGGACACATTCCAGTTGTCACGTAGATATTACATCTCAAAATAAAGGTAACCGAGGTAATCAGTGTAATAATTTAGGGGCATGAGTACATTTAAGGGGCATCAGACTGGCTCTCATGCAGAACAAGGAATTATCTGTTTTCTGGAAAGGTAGACAGTGGTCACGTTTGAGCTCTCTGCTTTCAGTCCTCGGAGCTCAGGGGCCTCACTGCAGTGTATCAAACACAACCCAAAGACAAAGCTGCTTTGTTTCAGGCCTTTTTTCTCCCCCCATTTCTACAAAGACAGGCAGCTAATGAGGCTCCAGTGTCGAGCTCTGATCTGGTTTTAGGACTCGAGTGTTAAATTTCAGTTCTGCGACAAAACATAACATTGTCAGCTTGGTTTCATTTCAGCAGATTAAGTATGCCACAAAGGGATTCTTAGGTTTTAGTTTGGCTTTTCAGAATTTATTCAAAAACAGACTACATAAGCGCCAACTTTAGTCTGTTCTTGTTGACTTTTGCTTTGCACAGAAATATTCAAAAGGAAACAGTACAACATTTTAATGTTAATGGTTTTATATGTTATATATTGACATGTAGGATAATAATTTGTGTGGGAAATGTAAATGCTAAAGACAAAACAAACAAAAAAAACTAAGTAACCTGTTTAACCACATAGATAAAAATCACTTCAAGGTTTCAGAAAAAGAACAAATGAGAGGAATTTCCTTCAGAAGAGAAACAGGTTTCCTTAGGTGTATTTGTTTTAACTGAGACTTTGTTTGCCTGCATCACAGCAACTAAAGAAGAGGCTAGAATGTTGGAATATCTTTGTGTTATTTTATCCATTATAGTTGTAAAAACAACTATTATTGATTAGTTTTTAAATTAAGTTAAAAATCAACTAACATGGCCTAGTTTACAGTTATATTTACTAAAACTCTGATTGTAGGAGTCTTGTTTTTCATGCTTTTAGACAAACAACTGACTCATCCATTCACCAAGCCTCCGGTCCAACTGCATACTTTTGTGTCTTGCAACAGATCTGAATCATGTGAAACTTAACCACCGGCATGTAAAACATCTTGCAACAGAGTGAAAAGATCTTAATGCACATATCTGATCAGTGGCTCAGTTTAAAATGTATGACTGAGAGATTTGTTTGTTCAAAATAAACGTAATAAAACCCTGTAACACAAAAAGGAATACATTTAAACAAATCTTTAGTGACTGCAACAAAAAGAAACAACTTTAACAAGAGAAATTGTGATTGCAAAGATCATTTAAAAGTTGATTTAATAAGAACTCCAATCACAAAGTGTTGGAAAGTTTGGTCATATTAGTTGCTTTTAGAAGACTGGAGCCCAGTTTCAAGTAAAAACATGTATTAGAACCATTTGTTAATGTTGCAAATCTTATTTTTATTCATTTGCAGGAGAGAGCAAATCAGAAGAAGTGCTACTGTGAGCAAAACATAACTACAACTAAAAAAGAACTGTAGAAAATGTTGTGTAGAGTAAGTTTCAAACTATTAGTGTTCTGCATGGAAGCCTGCAGACTCATATAT
>JAOXNZ010000054.1:3285022-3296928 GCA_028566095.1 Kryptolebias brasiliensis | reverse complement strand
GCTGGAGATAGGCACCGGCTGCCTGCGACCCGGAATGGAGAAGCGGCTAAAGAAAATGGATGGATGGATGGATAGTCAGTTGTAGATCTACATCCAATGGTTACTTTCTCAGAGTTTCATTAAAATCCGTCCGCTGGTTTGTAAGATTTTTTTTGCCGAGAGACGGACAAGATTGATGACAATTAATGCCAAAGTTTAAAGCTAAAATCTGGCGTAACGTGTAGCATTGTGAACTAGTTTCAGCTACTAACACACCAAGTTTCAGCTCAGTATCTGTAGAAATGAAACGAGTTACAGTCATTTTGGTGTTTGCTAAAATCAGTTGGCTGTGGAGGCCAACTTGAATTGGGTTAACTACAAAAGTTGTAGATTTCAACCCAATATTTTTTTATTTTCTCAAAGTTCCATGCAGCAGTTTATGAGATATTTTGCTAAAAGAGTTGACTTCAAAAAAATTAATGTCTTAAACACAGATCTCAGTTAGCACTTAAAGTATTAGTTGGAGATTATTTTTAGCTGCTACACCAGATTTTAGCTCAATATCTGTGAAACTGACTGAGTTATACACATTTATCTGTTTGCTAAGATCACTTTGCTGTGGCAGCCATCTTGAATTGGATTGACTCCAAAAGGTAATCAGTTGTAGATGTTAATCCTTTGCCTTTGGCAGCAGGCGATAATTAGTAACTGGTTGGAGTTCCAAAGAATCACAAAAATGTTGAATAAAAATGAAACCCACAGCAACTTTTACAAAATATGCTACACAGAATTTTTTTAAAAGGTAAAAACTCAGATATAGAGACATCATTTGTATAACTGCAACTCCACAAGGACGTTTAAAATCAAAAGGATTTAGTCAAAGAATGCAAACAGCTTTCTGAAGCACCTGTAACAGAAAATAATGGTTATGTATCACTGCATGACGTTTTAACTACCATTTTTTTAAAAATAACATGATTTCTCATGAAAATTAAAAAATAGCATCAAAAGTTTTCTAATGTCAGAAACTTACAGGAAACCTGAACTGTTCTGACAGAATGATAAGTAAGTTTTTTTCAAGTGGTTTGAGGGTGTGACCATGTTGAGTAACACCCAAGATATCGTAAATTCACTTCTGAGAAACCCTCCTGGAACCAGTGGCCCCTCCCGTCTCGTAACTCTGTAGAAATGTGTTTTCAGAGTGGAACATGTTGTTCAAACGATCCACTCAATCAGGCCTCGGGGTTTTTCCTGACAACAGCTGAGCTCACTCCACTGCTGAACAGAAACAGGGATAAGCGGGAAATCTTAGATAAACAACTGCAAACCTGACCATTAAGACGTAACATAGTGCTTTTTTTATATCCTGTTGGTTTGAAATGTTATGTTCCAAAGTAGCTGAGGTTAACAGATTAACGTCACGTGGTTTTTCTTTACTCCAGTAAACATTTCACTGAAGACTTCAGAAGGACAAGAGGGGATAAAAGACAGAATATAGAACAAGGTGGTTAAATAAACAAGATCAGAGATTATTTATTATCCCCTGCCACAGAAGTCAAAGACAGAGTGATAATGTTTTTGCCCTTTACGTGTTTGTTGGTCTGAAAGAAATCATTGGATGAATCTACAACTGCTTAACTTTTGGAGCCAATCTGATTCAAGATGGCCGCCACTGCAAAGTGACCCAGAAAATGCTGTAACTCAGTCAGTTTTACAGATATTAAGCTAATATTTGGTGTGGTAGTAGTTGAGAGTCATTCACAGCACATACTCTGAGTGTGAGATCTCATGTTAAGGCTCATAATTTTATTATCAAGGTTTGATCTAAACAGCCACCATTTCTAATCTTAGTGTAAAACTCCAACATGAAAGGCAGCGGGCAATATGCATTCCTTTAAGAAGTGCTACGCCTTTAATTTAATAAAGTAAATATATGAAGCTTATTATGGTCCACAATAAACCTGTCAGCAGAAACGAAACTGAAGAGAATGAAAGTGCTTTTTTACACTGATTCCCTGCTGAGAGCTTCAGCAGGAAAAGTAATGACCCTAAAGTAATTTACGTACAAAGCGGGACAGGACGCATAAAGAGCTGATGTGGCGAACAGAGAGGAAAGCAGAATCAGGAAAAGTGCGAGAACGCCTCTGCCCTTAAGCTTCCTTCCTCTGCAGTCGTTAGGAAGAGGCACCTGGGCTTCTAAAGACAAAAACATGATTCCTAAACATTTGACAAAACGAGGAATTCTGGGAACCTGACAGCCATGTGATCACAACATTGTACCATTATTTCCTGTTTGATGCCTACTGCCAAGAAAGCAAGCAAGAAAGAACATAATGTTTTCACCAGTGTCTGTGTCTGTCAGCTAAATAGTTTGTGACTCAATGGACAGATGTTCATTGAGTCACAAACTCAATGAACATCGGTATGGACATCTACAACTAATTCACTTTTGAAGTCAGTCCAATATAAGATGGCCGCCACAGCTAAGCAATCTTAATAAACACAAAAATGGCTATAACTCAATTTTACAGGTATTGAGCTAAAACCTGGTGGGTTGTAGCTGACTATCATCCCCAATACACACTTCAAGAACTACAAATTACACAATATGTTTGCTTAAAATTTCAATAATAAATGTTTGCATCAACCCTAGCTTTCTGTTAGGAAAATATCTCAATAACTACTGAAGAAATTTTAATGAAAGTTTCAGAAAGTAATCATTAGATGCACCCCTACAACTGACTGACCTTTGGAGTCAACACAACTCAAGATGGCTGTCACAGCCAACACAAAAATGGCTATAACTCAAGTCAGATTTACAGATACTGAGTTTAAATGTGGTGTGGTAGTAGCTAAGAGTCATCCTTACCACATTCGCTGAGCACTATCACATCTCGCAATATTGCATGATTGTTAATAACATCATTTGCAAGGTTTGAGCAAAATAGCTGCAACTCCATCAGTTCTAAACAAAAATTCTAAAAATCATTTTTTTTTTTTTGCTTTTATCATTTGATAAATCTTAAAAGTGTCACAAATGGAAATGTATCCAACCGATCAATGGGATAGTCCTGAAATCACACAAATGTGGAAAAATTTAGACAAAAACCATTGAACTTTCTATTCTTAAATATAACCCTACTGAGATGCAGCCCTGGATAATAAAGGTCTAAATTCTGATGTTTAATTGGATCAGATAGTTTTAGAGCGAGGTAATTTGCAAACTACCCCTTTGTATGGCAGAGTTATTTCAGGAAGACAGCTGCTCCATCAGACAGCTGGGTTTATTTCTTTCAAAGGAATGAGAGAACAAGTGTTCAACTAAAATCCTCAGTAATGTTGCCGTCACAGTCCTGCCCCAGCTTGTTGCTCTGGCTTTGGCCTCCAGACTGCACTGACGACACTTTTTAGCCCCGAGGGCAAACCGCCTCTTTGTCTTTAAAAGCCAACAACACACATGTAACTGGTCCTTTGTTTTAAATCTGTTCACAGGAGGTCAAACATTTGATACGTGTGATATTCCTCATACAACCTGACAGCAGTCTGTGTGTGATTTTTGCTCACCAGCAGCATATGTCGTGTACGTGGTGAAAAAGTCCAACAAGGCGTGTTGTAATTTTCCTGCGGTCATTAAAATAGACCCTCAGGTTTTGGGTGTGCTCATCTGTTGACATAATTACTGTGCAAGATGCATAAAACGAAACCAAAAGCCAATTTGTAAAGTAAAAATTAAAGGTTAGGCTGACTGAGCATACATTTTGTGTTTTATTTTTTGAGAGACTCATTGCAGAACAGCTTGTCCTGCAATGTAAGCAGCTCCTCCTTGGAAACTGGTTTAGCTGCTTGTTAAAGGAAGTTCTCACCCACAGCTTGTTTTAATATTTCATCTCTCCCAGGCAACACATGCCAAGGTCTCGAAGCTCAGACCTGGTATGAATTTGAAATTCAAGCATAAACAGATCAGTGTCAAAATTGTTCTAAACATACTTTATTTAGCAAAACATAATGATTTCCTGTCTACTGTCAACAAGGCCAGTGTGAAAAACTACTGTACATTAGCATTTGTTATATTTTGTCCAAACCTATCTGTAAAATCAAAACACAATATGATCAGTTTTAAATCTGTAAACTCCATAAAAAGAGGTGATCTAAAGTGCTTCAGAAAAAGAAAAAAAATACAAGACAGCAGGCAAACTTATACTGCGATAATGCATAATACCTTTTTTTCACAAAAAAAAAAATCCAGTGTGAAAAATGTACAAGTTATTACAACATTTGAAATAATTAAACACTATTGCCTCTCAGGTGCAAAGTTAATTAATTCATATTTTCCCATATAACCCTTCAACTACTCAAAGCCTTAAATTATTTTTGGTAAAATAGTTTAAAACAGCTGTTTGAAATCACTTAGCATCCTTTAAACAACTTCTGACACCCTTCCAGACCGCAACCCCTCGGTGCTGTTTAAAGGTACTCACTGCAATTCATAAAATCCAACGTAAAAAAGGTTCTCCTGAAATATATCAAATGGAGCAGTTTTAAAGAGTTTACTCTAGTAGTTTTCCAGATATATTAGTATGCAATTCTGAAATGAGGGTACGCACTCAATGTAAACAAAGCAGAATTCGCCAGAAACCACGAGGAAGCTTGAGTCATGTGACTGACCTTCATTGGCCTGTGTAGGTAAACAAATATGGTGGAATCGGACAAGCGTAGAATCTCAGAGAAGACGTTTAGGTAGAAATACAAGAGTGAATCAAGTAAGACAACGGTCAAAAATAAATAAATATTGGGGAACAAGAAGGGCAATGTAGTGCCATAAAGACAGAGGTCGGCATTCAAACACAAGTGGCTTTTAAAAAACTTCCAAACCAGTACAAGTTCTCGCCGCTCAACAAAATCCTGCAGCAGAAAAGCCCTCCAATGAAACGGAGAGATCTGCTGCTGCTAATCCTGCCAGCTGAGGATATTTGTTTTCTTTCATTTGTACCAGTTCAGTGGTTCAACATGGAGGAGGCTGCACAAATTCTGTCAGTAAAACAACTTGGCTGGCCAGGTGCCAATGTAAAATAAATAAAATAAAATACAGGTCCACAATCAATGTAAACAAAGAACTTTTATCTAAATACTTTACTCGACAAATGTGACTGTAAATACATACCAACACATCAAAATGCTCTGACTCTTTCACCCCAAACAGCTGGTAGTCGGCAGCTATTCACAAAATTTTAATTTAAAGACACATCAATGAGAATAAAATCGTGCAGATTTTCTTCATTTATGATTATTCTTTTTGACCAGTTTTCATGACTTTGCAATGAGTACCTTTAATCCTTCTTTATAATCAATCATATTTGCACATGTCTGAAACCTTCACCTCTTCATACTGTGTTCCTTTATGTTCACTTCCTGATCAACAGCACTGATGTACAACCATGACCGGGAACCTTAAAGCTCAGTTTTGGACTGATAAAACTCAGCACAGTGAATAGAAACCTGCAGTTGAACCTTAAATCCATCTAGGCAACATACTTTCCTTCACATAAAAACATACAATCTTGTCTCATCATAGGCTTATCTCTTCTTCTTCTGCTGTCGAAGCATCTTTTTCCTTTTCAGGACCAGGTCGTAAAGTTTGTCCAGGCCCTCATTGAGTCCGTCTCCTATGATGGCACAGGATGGTTGTAGGTGCCAGGGTGTTGCAGGACCCAGTTCTTTCAGTGCCAGCAGTTTCTCAATTTCATCTAGTCCCAGACAGTGCCTCAAGTCCTGCTTGTTGGCCACCACCAGCACCGGCACCCCCTGGTTCTCAGAGGTCTTGGTGATTTTATGCAGCTCCGTCTTGGCCTCCTCCATGCGCTCTGCGTCGACAGAGTCCACCACGAATATGATTCCATCTGTGCAGCGTGTATACGATTTCCACAAAGGACGAAGCTTCTCCTGACCACCAACATCCCAGAAGTGGAACGTAACAGTCCTGTTGTCGCCCAGACACACTTTGACTTTCTCTGAATTGAAGCCTTTGGTGGGGACAGTGTTCACAAACTCATTGAACTGGAGTCGGTACAACACCGTCGTCTTCCCAGCAGAATCTAGTCCAAGAATAGCAATGTGAAAGGTCTGAAAGAATGACATTCTTGAAGAAAAATTTTGTTGTTCAGACAATCCATTCCCCATCTTCCCACATGGGAAAGAACAGGTGATTAAAGAAGGTTTAAGGCAGGTGACCAGATAAATTCCTTACAGGTGCTTTTAGTCCGAAACGAGAGCAGCAACCTGAAAACATAAAACGTGTTATTCTGGTGAGGAAAAAAGAAATGCTTGACAGAAGCATCAGCAATTCAATTAGGCCAAAAACATAAAAACAAAAACGTGTAGACAAATGACATTTCACATCCTTTCTTTCTGTTGACAAAAAAACAAAAGCAAAACAGATGTATTATGGCAGCTAAAGCCAGAATCTCTCTGAGCTGCGACTGTGGAGACTAGTTTGCGACTCAAAATCTAAACAAAACAGGCAGATTTTCTGTTGGGAGTCCGACTAAATTCAGGGTGTTTGCAACCAAGCGAGCCGTGTGACTGCGTTTTGAACGACCAGTTTTACAAACTCTGTCTATTTTTGTGTTTATGGCTTGAAAAACTGCATTCTTGGCCACGCACATCATTTTGTTGTCCATCTCCACCCATGTGAACTGCCTCGGCCTGCTTTGCATCCACCTTGGCAGCCACCCCCACGTTTGATTTATTCTTATTTATTAACCTTTATTTAACCAGGCAAGTCCCATTGAGATCACAGATCTATTTTTCAAGGGAGGCCTGGGCCTGAAGGCAGCCTAACATGCATGTTTATAGACTTTTTTTAAAGACAGATTCTACTGGAGTACACTTGAAATAAAGACAGGCAGACCTGGTTTTCAGACCTGGACATCTGCCTCGGATGTTTCCTGTCAGAGGAGACCTCTACCACTCTTTAAGGTGGGTTTGAGGCGAGTTGGAGACGCCTGCGACGACTCTGACTATTTTGAGAGAAAATTTGTCGCAACAGGACTGCGCGCCTCTGCAACTGATGCAAGGACGCTAAAAACTACCGTGAACGCTGCAGGACATTCTGGACACTTCCTCGCAAACGCCATTCGCCGACTAAGGCATGCAGCCAACAAGATGAGCCGTCAGACTAAAAAATACAAACATCTAATGAAACAAAACAAAAAAAACCCGAAACAAAATATTTGATATGAATTAATTTGCTGCTTTACTGCAGTCTTAAAGGAAGCTGGTTAGCTAACCAATAACAGAGCATTACCTAAAATAGACAAAAAATTATTACAAAAAAACTCTACAATAGAGGACCAACAATCAGTATGAGAAGAAAAATATTATTTTTTACAGGTTAAATTATTAAGTCTGGAATACACACTATTTCTTTGTATCTTTCTACTGACCATAATGACTAAAAACATGACAGTATTTTATTTTTATGGTTAACATGTGCTAACATAAAAATATCAATCTCAACACGTTTTAAGAAATGTCACCTGTGTAATAAATATGTCATGTTGCTTTATTATAATGCAGTTTCTAAGGTAAATAGAAAACATTTCAGATGAACACTGCCTATCAGGATTAATCTTGGTGCCATATTCACTGTGGAATGACAGACTGGTTTTATTTTCCTAATGTCATAATAGTAAAATGTCTAAGGAGTTTATAAAGGCCTTAGTTTGGTAAATTTAATGTTCAAGTTCAAATAAATGTGTTTACAGGTCGACTAATCGTTTGACACATGAATGTAATTTCAGGTTAATGCGATGTATTAGTAGCTGTGTAGCAGTAATTACCTCTTTACAATGAATTTACAAGGGAATTCACTAAGCAGGTAAACAAATATATTTCCTTCCTATAAAGATCTCTTACCTACCAGTCTGAATGTTCCGGAGAGAAAAGAGTAAACCCGGTCCTCGTCTCTTCTAGCTTCTACACGATCTGAAACCCAGCTCACGGTGTACTTCCTTTTCTTTTCACAGCAACGAGGGCGGAAAAAAAAAAAAAAAACCTTCAGGAGAACCCTCCCTGCCTGTTCTCTGCGTCCCGTGTGGATCTACCGCTGATGACACCGCCGCTGCGTGAGCCCAGTCCGCCTGGAACAACGCCCACATCGACAACCGACGGCGGACGTGATTGGTCCGCGCGCTCCACTCTCTGTCAGCTGATTGGCTAAAACAGCTGCCACTCACGCGTCTGCCCGGGAGTCAAGATCACCTGTTGCCCAGAATGCCTGTCACACCATGTTCTGCTAAACGCCTATGGTTCTTAAGTTTTAGTTTTTCCAAATGCAGCACCAAGGTATCCTTTACGTTTAACACAACCCTTTCTGTATAAAACGACCAGAAAAGCAACTTTACCGCTTACATTTCCGAGTCAACAACCCGTAACAGGGCCGAATGCTAACAGATAAGTTAAGCTAGCAGCGGCACGAGACAGACGTTAGCGTCTGTTTTATTAATACAGAAACTTACCGTTGATTCCGCTCGAAAACACCGTCGGTTTCATCCAGCCTCGTCGTGTGTGTGTGCGTGTGAGGACACAGATAGGAAGAGTGCAAACTCACTGGGTGTGTGTGTGTGTGTTCGCAGAAACAGCGCCGCCCCATTCATCCGCATGTTTTTGTTCAAAACGATTGGTGGGAGAGCGGCGGGAACAGCGCCACACTCCGCGGCCGGGCTCGGCTCGGCTCGGCTCGGCTCGGCTCGACTCGGCTCGACTCGGGAGGATAACACAACAAACACTAACTGGGTTTCAGCCACCGACTTACATAACCTGCCTCCGTGTCTGCACTTTAATTCACCGTAGTTTGTTTATTCTTGCACAGTGATAATAAATAGAAAGGCTTCTTGTTATCCTAGCTGTTCCTCATATGGAATTATAAAGAATGCATTTTAGCAAAATGTCTCATGAACCACTGGACGAATTTTAATGAAACTTGCAAAAAGTAATAAATACAGCTGATTAACTTTTGGATCAATTCCTATTCAAGATGGCCACCTTAAAATGCATCAAAATGGCTGTAATTCAGTCCATTTTACAGGTATTGAGCTACTGAGGTAGTAAACACACACACACACACATGCAAAATATCTTATGAGCCACTTGATGGATTTAAATGAAACTTTTAGGCAATAATCACTGAATTATCATCTACAATTAGTGTATTTTTGGACTCAACCCAATTCAAGATGTCTGCCACTGCTGACTCACCTTAAAAAACACATTAGTGGCTATAATTCAGTCAGTTTTGCAGCTGTTGTACTAAAATGTGGTACTTGAGAGTCATTACAACACCAAGCTCTACTCATTGCACGTTCCTGAAAACTTTACGATTAACTGTTTGGGTCAACTCTGTTTGTCTGTTAGCAAAATATCTCATCAACCACCGAACAAATTTTAATGAAGTTTTTAGAAACTAATCACTGGATGTACGTCTACAGCTGATTAACCTTTGAAGTCAGTCCAATTCAATATGGCCGCCGCTGTTAATCAACATTTTACAACACAGAAATGGCTGTAACTCATCTTTTTTTACAGGCACTGAGCTGAAATGTGATGTAGTAGTAGCTGAGAGTCATTCACAACACATACTTTGAGAGATGTTAGTTTTAAGGTTTGACAAATAAAGCCATAAGATGATCTGATGTTTAATCTCTTCTCGAATTAAAGTGATAATAATAACAAAAACCCATTACAGCTTCATGCTGGCATGGCTTTATGTAGAAACTGATATTCCTTTCATTTTATATTTAGTCCCCCCAGTTCTGCAGAGAGTCACAGCCGGCCCATTAAACACATTTGTGCAGCTATTTCAGACATGCTTCAGACATGTGCTGGCTTCTCATGTTTATAATTCTTTGTGTAGAGAATGAGCAGCTGCCAGAGGACCAGTGAGCTTCATGACTCTGCAGTCCGCTCATACATCTGCTCATCAGCTGAACGCTGTCAGAAACGACCGCTTCACTCACATCCGGTGCACTTTACGGTGCACTTTTAGCTGTTTTTAGTATCTGAATGTACAGAAATATACAGTAATCGCAAACAGCACAGCACTGGAGAACAGTGGAGATTGAAGTTTAAAATAATTCAGTGTTTAAGCTCAGCGACACGGAGATTCACAAACATCTTTCACTGGATAATAACTAATGATTTTATTTATAATTTACTTATACTCTAGCCTAGAAAGACACACTATGTCGAGTTTAGAAGTCGTCAAATAATAAAACCAAAAATTCATAAACATGAGTTAAAGTAAAAAAAAAAGAATAGTCATAACAGTTCGTACAAAGGGAAAAATGTACAAGACTTTGCTTCAATCCTCCATATCATCAATCAGTAAAATGGCTGATATATTACAGATATTTATAAATCAAACACTTGTTTTGGTTTCGTTCATCTGAGCAAGAATCAAACCTGATGCCTCGTTTTACTGGCTGATCCACCAGATAAATGAGGGAAATTTACCTGTTTTTTCATTTTGTTTTTAGCCACTTTTAGCTTCTAGCAGTCATTTTGCTTCTTTTAGCTAGCATTTTGCTTCCTTTCAGCTTTTAGCCGTTGTTCTGCTTCTTAAAGGTTTAACATCTGAGTTTCAGCTCATTCAGCCCTCAGCATTCACGCTACAGTTTTGCAGAAATTGCCAGTTTTCTCGTTTATGTTTATTATGAAGTTAGCATTTAAGGACTTTTTCCAGCCTAACTGTAAAACTGAACAGAAACAGTAAAATTCTTTCAATGATTCAGATGCAAACCAAAACCACATGATATAACATCTCTTAGCCCTTTAGTAGCTTCAGCAGGAATGCTCATTTTCAACACTTGTCCTTGGAAGAGCTTTTATAAGAAGTTAAAAAATATTTTTATAGAGATTTAAAAGTGGGGAAAGCTTTAATTATAGATCTAAAAGTGCCTCTGGTGTCAGAGCAACCCTATAGTTTCAGCTGCTTCATTTACAAATCACCTAAAACTGATTTTGTTTAATGAACAGAGCAGAAATGATGATCCTTGCTGTGCATCATGATTTATTTCTCCATACAGTCCAGGAACGCACTGTACGCTCCTCTTCTTCTTCAGTTTAACAAGATTATCAGTATTAATACAGAGGAAAGTTCACCTTTACAAGCTCATTTCAACTTACACAAAATATTCAATTATTATTCTAATAAATACTCCATTAAATGTCAAGCACTGAAAATATCAACACAATGTACTTCTGTATTTTCTGTATATAACAGGAACAGTACTGACTGTTTTTAGGTCATTACTGTTGCTGTATCAAAACCAAGCTGTACTCTAAATATTGTAATTAGTTCAGGTATATTTCTAATATGTGCAGGAGTTTATGTTTTATGAGGCGATAACTTCCTGTATTGGTGTCCTCAGCTACGAATCCAGCATCAGCCAAAGAATGTAAAATGGAAACGTTTGTACTGACTGTAAAGGGATGAGTTTTGAATCCTATTATGGCTCTGGGGGTTTGTAGGTGTCCAACTGTCCAACTGTGTCTTTGTGTCTCTGAAACTGAAGTCCAATTTAGACCCTGGCAGGCCGCACCAGAAACAAAATATGAAAAAGTTTAATTATTGTACTCACATGTGTGTAGGTACTTTAATTCAGAATCTGGGTTCTGATTCTGCCTGGTTCTTTATGCAGATATAGGATCTGGAAAATCTTCATCAAACTGAGGAGAATCTAGTTTTATATTTTTGGTCTTTATCGCCACCTTGTGTTCAAACCAATTATTACAACTTGCACAACCCTGCAGTTTCACTTATTGTCATTCTGTATGTTAGTGAGTGAAGTTCAAAGATAGATAGATAGATAGATAGATAGATAGATAGATAGATAGATAGATAGATGGATGGATGGATGGATGGATGGATG
>JAOXNZ010000054.1:3239705-3251045 GCA_028566095.1 Kryptolebias brasiliensis | reverse complement strand
ATGGATGGATGGATGGATGGATGGATGGATGGATGGATGGATGGATGGATGGATGGATGGATGGATGGATGGAGTTCTGCAAAGAAAAAGCCTATTGTTCAAACAAATAGACAGTTTAAAAAGACAAATCTTTAGCTGCTTCCTTTTCTAAAAGACTGAGTCCACAGAGCTGAAGCTGCAGAGTTTGGGGTCCACAGCTGCAGAAGTTTTATCCTCCAGTTTTCAGCCTGATGTGTTGGATCTGATCACTCAACCTCAGGGATGGATTCAAAAGTTCTGTAATGTCCATGCAGAACTCTAGAAGCCAAAACCAGAATCCTAAAGTGGACTCTAAAATTGATAGGAAGCCAGTGCAGGTGAATACTTGGACGACTTGGTAAGAAGCCTTGCAGAAACTTTCTGTTAGGATAAGTGAACAAAGAGTTGCAATTATCAAGCTGTAAAGAAAGACAGTAGATCAGGGCTCAGAAGGCCACTTCAGAGTGGTCCAATGTTTGGTTCTGAGCCATTCTTGGTGCTTTTAGCTGTGAGTTTTGGGTCATTATCCTGTTGGCGGACCCACACTTTAGACTCACAAACAGTAAATCTATTAGTGTCATATTATTTGTTGTGTTTTAGCAAACATTTCAGTTTTAAGTGAGAGAACGACAAAGAGCACAAAGGCCTTTCTGAACAGATAACATCTCTGCAGACGGTTGACACGAACTGAAGCTTTTACACTTTTTCATTCTGAGTCAGTTTCCAAGAACAAATGTCAAAAAATAAAAAAATAAATCCAAACACTGCAAACTGCTCTGCCTATTTAAAAAAAACCTTTCTTCCTGTAGTAAACCCTGTGGGTTTTATGCTTTTTTATTAATGCTCAACACACTGCTGCTGCTGACTTGGCAGCTTCATGTTCGCTATAAAAGAAACAAAAAAACCCCAAAACATTTAACTCTAAAGAGAAGAAAAGATACCTTACATGTTCTACAGGAAACTTTAACACTGAGCATCCAGCTGCAAAAATTAACACAGAAAAGCAAATTTTCAGTGAAGTTATGGAGTTTAATCTTTGCCCAGCGAGAAAACAAACCTACCTGTTCTTAGAACTGGTTCTTTGGGACCAGATCACCTGAGATTTTAATACAAGATATCATTAAATGGCTGCAGGTCAATAAAACATAAAGTTGTTGTTTTTTTTTAATAAAACACCATCTGAGCTGCCAAATGAAAGTTTTTAAATGCTTCAAACTAAAACCCTTAAAGACAGCTGCGTGTTCAGAGAGCACATGTGGAAAACCCATTTCCTTTTCATCTGCTTTAAAGTAAATATGAAGTATGGGGTTCTGCAGTAATGACAATACCAGAACCGAGCCTGAACAGGAAGTGGGTGTCTGCTCAGGCAGACCTTGGATCTGCTGGCTGACTTCTCTTTGTTCGCTCTTACAGTTCGAGTCGGTCCGTTCTGAGTCCGGCTTCCATCATTTTGAAGTTTTGCATTAAAAAAGAAAAAGCAAAAGGTTTTAAAACATGTTCAGTTTTTATTCTTCAAAACACACAACAATTATTTACATAAAATGAAATTAAAACAACTTTTTTTTATTAACATTAAACATTTAACTCTAAACAATGAACAGCATCAATACTGACATGAAGGTAGAATTACAGACAGTCAGCTTTTAGTTGATATTTTTTAAGTTTTCATTTTGCATTATTATGTCTTCTAAACTCTTTACTACAACAAAACTTAATAAAACATTTAATAAACGTTCCTTCTGATCAGATATCTGTTCTGCAGCCTAATAGTGAAATATGTTCTTATTCTCATACTAAAACACATAAAGTAGTTTATTTCTAAATGTTTCCCATATTGTACTTCCTATGATGCAGACGGCCCACAGTAAAAAACACTGGCAGACAACAAGTGGAGCAAGTTTTAGGTGGAGATTACTTCCTGATCTGAGGTTTGTTTTATTTTTAGCTTGTGGAGAACTCCTTAAAACCCTCCTGTTGAAAAGGAGGATCGTTAATCTTCAGTTTATGAAAATTTATTTTAAAAAAAGGAAAAGCAGCAGTTATCCTCTCTAATCATCGCGTGTTTCAGCAAAGATTTCTGATCAATGAACAGTGGAATGAAAACACCTTCAACTTCACAATGTTTGCACACTTTTCCTCACCAGTTCTACTCCTGTGGAGTTCTGGTTCTGATCACTGACCCGGACCCCAGACAGGAAGTAAACTGCACTTTTTAACGACTCCAGCAGATGTGAACGTGCCGAGATCCACTGGAGACGTTCCAGGAGGAGCTGACTGAACACACAGACCGTCAGTATATCTGTGACTCAAACTCAAGAAGCTGAGAGCAGCAAGAGGTTAGTTCAAAATCTACAAACAGCAAAAAAGGCTAGCTAAAACAAATAAAAGCAGAAAAACACCAGCTGAATGCAGCAAAACGCTAAGTAAAAGGAGCAAAAGTGAAGCTACAAAAAGTGGTACAAGAAGACAAATAAAAAGCAAGTTTGCTGATGCAGATTTCAGGAATTTTTATAGGGAAAATATTTGTAAATAAAGATAAATATTACTAAAAGTATAAAAGTTACAAAGTTCAGATCCGTCTCCTGAATGTTTTGCCATGTGGCTGATTAAAACAGCACAAAGTTTAAAGGAGTAAACTAAATGGTTTATTTTTCTCTCTTTGTGTTGAACTGTTGAGTTTTGCTCCACAGAAGTTCGTCTGTCTGAACAAGAAATGTTTTTATTTTGTTCCATCAACCTCAACTAAACTCCACGTCTTACATTTAGGTGTATAAACCCTCACCAGAAGAGAAACTGATCAGTATTTATATATATTATGTAAAGAAAACAATAATAATCAAAAGAAAACCATGTTTAAAATCTATTTTTCTTTTCTTTTGGGGATTTTCTAACTAAATATCAATATTTAAATAATCTGAAAACGTCTGTGTACTGATCACGAAGGGAAATCTACAGGACTACCTGTTTGAAATACAAATAATTAAAAATGGCAGGTTTGGGTCTTTACAGCATCAGAACTCATTCTTAAGTGCAACACGTAGCGCCACCTGGTGTGTGAAGAGATAATTACAAGCAGAATAAAAACTATAAGCAACTTTAATAATGAAGGAACAATTTTATTTTCGAGTTCATGCATGAAAATCATAAAACCAAAATGAAGATGTCCAAAGTTTCTACATCTCTACTATTATAGTAAGAACAGCTGGATTTAAGGTGTAAAAATGGTAGGAAAGGTCAGATTAAATGAGAAACTTGTCTCTTTTGTTAATGTTGTGTTATAAACATCTATTGCATGACAAAACTGAATATGATGTTAATAAAACTACTTCAGAACAATTAAACAAAACAAGATTTCAGCTCGAATAAAGTAACAAAACAAGTAAAGGACAAAACTTAGAAACAGGAGTCAGTTCAGGATTTTTGATTCGTTTGAAACTTACAGAGTGGATTTCAGACAGCAAACACATTATTGGAAATGACACCACGTCCTACAATAACAGAACAAACCCTTTAATGAGAATAAAGTTGCCCCAAAGACCAAACAATATTCAGATTTTAAAGTCTTTACATTTGAGTTTTCACATTTCTGTATTTTTTAGCCAACTGCAATGACATTTTATTTATTTTTCCCTTTTACACAGCTTTGTTTCTCTGTGATTTTATTCAATAAAATATGCTTATTTAAAAGTCTTCTCACGTTTGCCTTTTCAGTAATATTGCTCAAGTAGGGAAAAACACAAACCAACATGAGAGAGAAGTTATCTATCATACACTAAACCACATCAAGTACCATAGATGAAATTAAAATAAGATAGTTTGTATGAAAAAATAGGCTTTTAAGATCAGCTCAGTAGTTTTATATATTTATTTTTTGTACCAAATAAGGTTTCTGTCCCATATTTAGAACAGTGAAATTATTGTAAAGTGGTAAAGGAGAAGAGGAAGTTAGAATTTGCAGGAATTCCACGTTTCTACCACTTGTGTGCTGAATCTGGATCAGACTTAAAGTGCATCAAAACTTGTCCTTTCCAGTACTTTCACAGCAGAGGAGTGATATGTTAGGACAACTCCCCGCCGACTTAAATAAATATCTCTTTATTCTTCTGCAATCCGGTTGGAAAACCTCCAAACCTCAAGGCAAATTCTCAGTGAAAGGTTAGACAACCGAAAGGAACAAAACTTTTCTCCTAAACGTCATATTTAAACTGTCAAAAGAATAAAGTGGTTGAGACTTAAAGAACGGAGGAGTATTTTAGGAGACGCATCATTCTATTTCCCCTGTCTTCTACGGTTACTTGTGGACCCACATTCCTTACTGGTAGACCTGCACGTGACCGTGTAGGTAGGTTGTGTTCCCCCCACAGTCCACATACTGGTACATTTCTTGAGAGACCTGCTCCGTGTGACCAAAGTACGACGTCGTCACCGTCACCCTGAAACACAAACAGAGTCTGTATTATCACAGACTGAGGTGAGATAAAGAAGACTATTTCTGGGTGTTTGTCCTTCCTGAACCCTGCTGATGGTGAAAATCACATTCTTTCACAGATTAGGTATAATAGTATTTCTTTGAAGGATGTGGTGGTGTTTTTTGTTAAAACACAAGCACAGGCCAAGCATTATTCTGAACCGTAACGACTTCAGACACCAGACAGGTTATTATTCCTCACACCTTCAATCAAACAAGGAGAACCTTTTTAGAATATATTAATATACTTTTAAATTTAATTTGGTAAATTGTGGGTGGGATAAACTGTGCTGCTGTTTGTGTACCTTGTACGCCATCTTGTGGCGTACAAGAAAACTTAAGAGTTTCACTAATCAGTTAAAGAAACTTAAAAATTACTCATTGCAAAGTCAGTGAAGACCAGTCAAAAAACATTGATAAAAAAACAAAATCTTTCTCATATAGATGGTTATTGTGTTGTTAAATAAAAAATTTGAAAGCAAAATTTGTTCCTGTTTGCTATCCTGTGTTTGTTTACAGAAGCAGCTGACGTGACTGAAAATAGGTGAACAACGGCAACATCTCTTCTTCATTTTCACATGAACTAGTTAATAACTAGTTAAGCTGTGAAGACATTTGTGTTGTGCTGAAGTTGGTTTGTAAATGAGGAGGCTCAAAGGCCCGGCTGCTCCTGGTGGCACCTCCTCAACACGTGGGTGAAGTAATGTGAGAGCGGAGGAGGGTGATGTCAGGAGGAAACAATCTGAGGCTCAGTCTCATCTCTCGTGACAAATAATGACAGAATTACAATAATATAAAAACACAACTGTATAAACTATACTCACTGCATCATGACCACTATGTTGTGAACTTTGATTGTTGGCAAAGTGCAGTAGTCACTGTAAGAAAAATGAGCAATTTAAAATAAAACCAAAGATTTAAAAAAGGATCATTCTGAATCATTAGGAAGATACTTACAACATGTAACTCATCTCATCAGCGATGATGGTGGGAACTGTGTAGTCAAGCTATAAAAGAAACACAACATGATTTCTAAAACATTTTAGGAATAAAAACAGTCACGTGATACACTTCTTTGGCACATTTTGATTTGTTTTATGTTGCATACAGGAGGCGTGACAGAGCAGAGCGTTGTGGCTGTGAAAGCAACAGCAACAGAGGAAGCAGACAGGGAGATTTTCACAAGTTTACCAATAAAACCAAAGTTTCTTCATACCAGTCAACTTGTTACACATACAGCTGCTTTTACATTACAGGAACTTTGCTCAGAGCCTGAGACCCTGGGGGCATCCTAACCTGATGCATTTCCACTTGTCAGAACAAATACTGAATACACACAGTACATACATATACACACAGTACATACATATACACACAGTACATATAGTACACAGCTGCCCCACCACAGTGTTAGCCAGCCTTTTGTGCCTGGAAGGCCAATTTTTTAAAATCACAACCTGTTTTGGTGTGCAAAGCCTCCAAACCTGTATTGCAGGCCATGCTCTAGGGTTTGGGCCACTGGAGTTCATTAAAAAAAAAAAACTAGTTTAATTTTCCTTTTTATGAGTTACGACTTGTAACTAAATGTTCAAGTCAAATTAAAACTAACTGTTTACTTTGCATAAACTTTGTGGGTTTTTAGAGGAAACTCTGACCTGATCCAAGTTATGTTTTAGTTCTAGAAAAGTCCCCAGAACTAAAACTAACAGGGACTTTAGGCTGGAATGCAGCTCTGGAGCTCAGGATGTGTAGTTCTTGTGGTTGGAGGTACCTACCTGGCGCTCATCCAGTGGGGAGATCATTGTGGTGTTGTTAACCTTGGTCTTGCCTATCACCGTCTTGGAGAACTGAACTTGTGCCGTGATGTTGGTCACCGATATAGCGTAGTAGTTATTGTTGGTGATGTTCAGAGTGTTCTGGTGAGAAGTGGATAAAATGCATAAAGTTAAAACTGTCCGATTAACAAACCCCTAACATCAGATTCAGAAACAGTTTGATACTTTCCATTGGCTTTAAGAGGCTGGTATCTAGTGATAATCCCTTATGGGTTTACTATAATCAGCACCTTTCTTGTACAAGTAGTCACGAGGCAGCATCAATAAACAAATACTGACTGTAGCTGCTCTAAAGCAAGGTTAACATGATGCTGTGCGTACTTACTGTAATGGTGAGATAGACGATCCGCTTCTCTTGGTCATAGGAAACATAGGCAGACTTTATTCCCACATAGGTGACATCAATGGAGCGAGGAAACAGGAAGAAAACAGCCAGACCAGACAGCAGCAGGCAAAGAGCCACTGATATGGTGACATACAGCTTTCTGGAGGAGAGGGAAAAGAGAAATGGACTCCTGAAAACATCCTGCTGCCAAGATCATTTTGTTTTATCACACAGAGCTAATCCATCAACAGAGAGCAGACTTACGTCCTGCTTGGCCTGAGCCTTTGGTCGCTGTACGGAATCAGAGCCACAAGCTGGTTCTCCTGACCTGAGAATGAGTTTTAAATCAAAAATAAGGCTGAGTGTTGTGTCACTGAGGAAGAAATATAAAGTTCTGCACAATGCTAAAAATCCATTTGTCCTTTTAAAGTTAAGTTTTCCAACTTAGAAGCTGGTTTTGGGAATGCTAACTTTGAAATGGTTGCATTCTGGATTATCTTAAAAAACAAGAAAGGGCAAAGTATATCTGATTTAGATTCTACGCCTGATTTATTGCACAATTTCCTACACAAAAGAACTTTAATATCAGATAATGCAAAAAGAGATCTACTACTAAATCTACAACACTGAGAAAAATGGATGCAGCTCCTCAGGTTAAAGCTTGTTTCTTGTTTAATTATTTTGGTGTCGGTACTGACTGACAAATGTGTAAACCAACACAGCACTTAATGCTGACGTTAAACAGTTTCAGCTGGAAATAGTTTACATATTTGGCAAATTCCAGGTTCTGACTGTTTCTCTTGAGTTCAGTTGAGAATGCGATTGTGAACAACCACTTGAACGCTGTAATGTGATATAAAGAAGCATCTGTACACAACTGAGTGAAAGTGTGTGAATTTATGTCCACACAGAAAACACACACATATGGTGAGTCCATACAGGAAGACACAAAAAGAGGCAACTCTTGAAAATCAAGAACTGTGGCTTGTTTTTTTTTTTGTTTTCTAAAGTGTTCAAACAAATGTCAAGCCTCACTTCATAATTCTTTCATTGATGACATCTGGAGGACTGTATTACAAAAACATCTGTTTGTGTCTGTAGAGAACACGACAGGGACAAATATCTGAAACCAAAATGCTGTTTTGAGAGTACAGACACCTGCTTCAGACTGATTGGAGACCATTTTATGTGCTTAACTTCACTCTCTCTGTTATCATTGCCTTTCTTCTTATTCTTCGGATAATTTCCAGGATCGCCCTTTTGTAGAATTTGGTTGAAGTAAAACAGAAAGCCACCATTTTCAGAAATCCATTCATATAGTTAGAAATAAGTAAGTCTGGCAGTCTGGTCTAAAGTAAAGTCCTGACTCTAAAATTCAATATTTAGTGATTATAATGAATTTCCAGAAGGCGTTTACCTCGGGGGATTCTGCCAGTGCCCTGGCATGTTGGACACGTAACGCTGTCCCGTCCAGTGAACTCCACATAGGGGAACTGAGAGACGTCTCCATTCTTTCCATCCTCCTCCGTCTGACCGTCTCTGAACTCGCCAGCAGCCGTCAGCGCGTCCTGACTCTCGTCTTTGTGTTTGGCCAGGTGTGACTGGGCCTTGCCCATGGCTGCTGCTGTCTGCACGCCACACACAGGACAACATGGAGTGAGAGGAACCGCCGCCCGAGAGTACAGCCCGACGCGCCGACTGACAACATGCCAGAGAACATTTCCCAGAACCACCTGCAGCTGGTACTCCTTTACAAACACTAAAAGGTTGTTTATTTTTTATTATCACCATCAGTTAATATTTCTTTAACTATTTTCAAAGTTCTATCAAATCTGTAAAGCTAACAGAGTTATGTTCAAATATATTTTCTGATTTTTCCAAGTACTTTTCACCATTTTGCACACTCTGAATGGCAGCTGCTTGGATAATAAGGGTGATTACAGCCTCAAGTGATTTGGAAAATATTGTCTAATGGCTGGAAGTAGATGTTCCGATTCGTTGCATCCCAACAGGTTTTCTAAAAATGCTTTTGTTTGTAGTACAAGTACACGGTTTCAGGACAACATGTGACAGATGATAGTACTGTAGTATATGCATATTTATTCATTTATTTTTCTTTATTTTAACCAACAAGCTGGCTCTGCTGAGTAAGAATCTGTTTGTTCTGACTGTGAATTTAATGATTATCTGTTTTCTTAAGCTGGTGTGTAAGAGGCTTATTTAAAATAATTTATCAACACTATTTTATTTTATATCTTCTATATTTACTTTTTATAGTAATCTGGGGAAGAGACTGAAGGCTTTCAAGCTCTTTAAACTACAGTTTAATGCTAATTATAGCTAATCTCTGATAAGTTAGACAGTGACTTCAGATAAACATGCTGTTAACACAATGCTTTATCAGTATTATTCAAAGGTTTTTTTATTTTTATTTCGCTTCCAAAGAGCCAGGCTTTTTATAAACACTTTAGGTGCTTTTATTGAGTATTTTTTCAAACTTTCTGACAGTCTCTCAAGTCAAATTTACAGTCAATAGGTCCTTGTTGGTGCTAGAATGCTATTTTACACAAATCAAACTCTTATCTTTGGTGTTTTTCAATAAAACTGTCTTTTTAAAACAGGCTGATAGAAACAGAGTGCCTAAAGATGAAATTTAAAATAAAACACTGATTCATCTCTTGAGTTTAGGAGCCATTTTATGCCTGAATGATTCATGGACCAAAGTTAAACAAAAACATTTCTTTGAAAACACTGAGGCCAAAGTCAAAAGAAAAAAACTATCATTACCTAAAACAGTTTGGCCCCTTGGACGCAAAATATACAAGAATTAAGAATTAAAATTAATTGTATGTAACTGGATTTGAGTTGGACCCATTCCTTTACAGCAGTGGTTCCCAAAGATGGGGTCAGGGCCCCAAAGTGGGTCCTGAAACACCAAATCAGGGACCCTGAGATTATCTAAAAAAGAAAAAGAATTAAACTAAATTTGAAAAGAAGGATTTCTGCTAGCATATTTCTACTAGAATTGTTAAAAACAATAGCTATAAATAAAGTAGTGAGTTTAAGCTACCTGTGTTGTTTATCGTACCTTTATTTATTCACTTTTATTTATTTGTTTTTGTTTAGCTGTGTGGTTTAATCATTATATTTGGGGTTTAAGTTATTTTGGGAACTGCTGCTTTACAAAGTACCAAACTTAATTTTGAGGTATATAAATAACTTTCTTTAAACAGGAACACAATCTGCTTCTGTTATAAAAAAATGCTGACAAAACACACAATAATAATTTGGAAATATTGGCATTTTTGTGACAGCAAACACCCCATATGGAGGACAGCAGCTGTTTATGACAGTATTTATGTTAATTTAATAACTACAGATAAAATAAGGCTGAGTTTACCTTTAAACAGACTCCTGACTGCCACAGCTAACATATCTGACAGATAAGTGTCAGAAAACACATCTTGTTTTGTTGCTCTTCGTTTTTTCGTGGATTTTGTTTTTTAACAAACGGCCCAGGCCGCCGCCGCCATGATGCTGCCGAAGATAACCGAGGACACAGCGAACCGAACCGGACCGAGACCGGACCGGACCGGCAGGAAAACGAACCCGACACCCTTATTTTTGTTTTTACCACCGGTGGGTTTATTTCTCTCTTTTTGTTTTGTCACATTAGGAGATATTTCACCGAGTCCGCGGCTGCTAGCTTGTTAAACGAACAAACGGCCGCTTGACGAAACACTTCAGCGCTAGCTGATGACAAAAAAAAAATCAAATAAAAAACGTTTAATACAAATAAACACCGACGACAGAGCAGAGACAGCCTTTATATGTCACCAAGTGTCTTACCTGTGATGGGTTTTATCCGGACGTGTCGGCCATCGGTTATAAACTCGTTGTTTGTTGTGGTGAAAGCACCAATGGGTGGATTAAAACTAGACCCGCCCCCCTTCTCTCCTGATTGGACAGAATCAGGAGGGGCGCCGCCTCATTGGTCACTCCCAAACAGCACTCAACAACAGGACAGAAATTAAGGCTGAGTTCACACTGCAGGAAAAAAGTGGCCCAAATCCGATTTTTTTTTTTTTTTGCCCATATGAGCCACATCTTATTGTTTATGACAGTCTGAATAAGACAAATCTGACCCAGGTCAGTTTCCCTTTATTGGTCTTAATGCTCAAATACGATTTTTTTTTTTTTGCGTGGTCGTTTACATTATATTTTAAATAAAACAACCTCCATCAGACTCCAGTGTGAACAGTCTCCGGTTCCTGAAATGACCCGCATGCACAGAAGAAGAAATGACGTCACAGTCTGAATCCGTTTACTGAAGTAAATATGGGTGCTGCAAGTGTTAGCGTGCGTGTATTGACTCTGAAGTTGATCCAAAAAAGGTTAAAAACAAAAGCAACTGGACTTCAATTTTGTAGTTGAAGACATTTCGCTTCTCATCCGAGGAAGTCTGAAGTTGCTGTCCAGTCGGGGGCAACTGTACATCCAAATGGTAAAAGATAAAAGAAGACACTCATTTGTTTTTTGTGACAACTTCAACCCATCCATCCATCCATTTTCTTTCAACTCATCCATCCATCCATTTTCTTTAACCGCTTCTCCATTCCATCTCCAGCAGTCACTGTGCGAGAGGCGGGGGACACCCTGGACAGGTCGCAAGTCCATCGCAGGGCCACATAGAG
>JAOXNZ010000054.1:3203119-3215516 GCA_028566095.1 Kryptolebias brasiliensis | reverse complement strand
AACTGAAAAACTCATAACGCAACACATGGTCATCATGTTAGTTTTAATAAAAGTTCAAATATAATAAAGTGAAGAAAAATAAAAAAGTTGCAATAAATATGAAGTTTATTGCCAAGCCTACAGATTTCCATAAATATGCATAGAGGGGATTGTTGTGGAGTTGTGAACACCATGAAAATACACATTGTCAACAGACTGAGTACCAGCTGCTACAGTACCATATGCATGGAATAAAATGTACCAGTGATGAGTTTACATTTTCAAACTCTTGTATTAATAAAACCACTCTGTAAGCAAGAAACTGCTTTGTGGAAAGCAATCAGTTATCATTGCCATTATCTGAAATATCTGTGGTATTTTGCTGCCACGGGAACCATAAGTGCAATTTATGTGAATGGAGGAAAAGATTTGATGAAAATCACTCAAGATGTCAAACTCTTATGTCTCAAAATAAGCCTGGAAGGTAAAGAGCAGACTCATCCAACAAAGTGTGTTACGCAGGATGAAAATTATGAAATGTCACATACACTTTTTTTTTTCATGTGGTTCTGTTTTTGCTTTCACATTCTACACACAAGGTAAGGTTGTTTTTTTTTAGCCTCATTTTATGGACTTTTTTTAAAGTCAGTTATTTACAATCCTTTGTGCTGTTTCTCTTATAGTCAGTTCCAGTAACTTCTGTGGTACTTCATTGTTCCTACTTCTGTTTAGTATAATAAAAGGTGGATGTGGCTTTAAAATTATTCCTAAATAAATACTTCATTAAGGGGTAGGTAACTAAAAATAAGGTTGACAAGACCTCTACACAATTGATTTTGGCTGGCTTCTGAACACAATTTAGCTTTTTCTTTCTTTCTTTCTTTAGCACCTCTCACCTCAGTTTGCAGCCAGGTTATAAGGCTGAAATGAGATTCATCACCTCCAAGTCTGACTGGCTGGAAAGGATGGATTGCTGTTTCCAAGTTGGGATGACTTGCTGCCTCAAAGGTACTGTATTGACAAGCTTATCCTAGTGCCATGGTTCTCAAACTGTGGTACAAGTAGCACTGGTTGTACCCAGGATCCCTCTTGTGGTGGAATTTTGGTATCAAATATTTACAGGTTTAAAAAAAAAAAAAAAAGCAGAATTGTGACGTAAAGCTAAAAAGTAGAATGAAAGATCAGTGGTTCAACCGAATTACACTCTTGGCTCCAGTCAGAAAACTACTTGAAACAAAAGTGCAAAGAATATTTTAAGAACCCCTGTGGAAAATAGAGTGAATGATTAACCAATGTGCTTGTGGCTACTTAAGCTGCACTAGTAAAGTCTCCTTAGGACATTTTTAGCTACTAAATGTGCAAAACTGCAAGGAAATTCTATTCAAGTTCTCTAAAATTTGTTTGTTTTGTGAGGCAGAGGAAGGGCTAAGACTACAATGCACGTGGTGCTTTTCTCAGCAATGAATGCATGAAACCATCCATCTTACCCACAGCGTTCAACCAGGGTTAGGTGTGTTTTTTGTATCTCAGTGGCTCCTCCTGAATAAGTCCGAAGACCAAAAATGTTTGGAGTAGGGAGTCAAAGACAAGGTACAGGCTGGTTTCGGGTCAGTCAAGAGTCCGCCTACTTTTAGTTCAAAAGTTAAAATGTGAAGATTGTTAAAATTATTAAGATTATTTAGAGACTGAATGGTCTTTAGGTTTGTTATTGGAATTTTGGGACACATTATCAGTAGTAGACCTTGGGCTCATCTGGTGTTTTGACCATTACCACGAGACACCCAGCTGAGGATGATCAGGACTCAGTGTGGGACCCTTAGCCAGTTGGGTTTGTTGATTGGTTGACGTTAGGATAAAGTAGTGGGTTTGGTTTTTAGGTTAAAGTTAAGTAGAGTTAGGGTTTTTTTTGTCACTCACTTCTAAGATTGTACTAGTGGTATTTATTGTCTGTAATAATGGTGGTACTTGGACAGCTTGGTGTTTTCATTCAAAGTATGATAGTGGTTCATGCAAACGCTATTTTATAAACCTTTACATCATTGTCAAATTTGCATTACACAGTTATTCCAGCACAAATATTATAATTTGTTTTACCAAAAGTGCCCTCAGGCTGCTCAGGATTACAGCTTTTTTCTACTCTTGCTATTTTTGCTTGCAAATAACCAAAGAGTTTCTAAAATAGTGTTTCCATAAACCACTATGTGCTCATTAAGGACAGATAAACATTTTATTTTTAAAAGTATTTTTCCAGTGTAGTATTCTGCATAAGGCTGCTTCATCTCTCCTTTAGAACGACTTAAGACAATCTTCAAGAACCAATAAAGGAAGTCCAGTTGTCTTCTATTCAAACCTGGACGTTGCTTTAAAAGCAAATTGTTCAGTGTGTGTCCTGCCTGAATTTTCACTGCCAACTGCAGTATGTCTTAATTATCTAAAGTGAAATTATTCTCACAGAGTTTAAACTAAATGGCTCCATCTGCTCATTAGAGATTTTGGTCTCTTTTAGCTTTTGTGAAAAACCTAAAAATCAAAGCATAAAGACAGATTTGAAGATGAGAGTCAAATAAATACTGGTGTTCACATCCTTGCACATCCTAAAATAGCATTGTATTAATGAGAGTGGGTCCGTACATGAGTCTTAAACAAGGACAGACAGTGTTGATTAATGAGATGCATCCTCATTTTATAAAAGGAAGACCTTGCTTGGAACAGATATCATCTCAGTTAACAAGTGTCCTTCGTAACTTATTGATGCGAAGTGTTGACTGTGGTGTAATACAGATGAGGGCCATGACATGTTAGACTGATGGGCTTCTGTTTTTGTGGATGGACTGCGTAGAAGCAGCTTTTATGTCCACTAGAAATATTGGCTGCTCCTTTCATTTCTCCTCAAATTGGATTTGTTATTGCCTGCTGCCGAAGGTGTGGATGTGTGTGTTTTTGTCTGTAGCGTTAGCAAAATATCTCATAAACCACTGGTTGGATTTCAGTGAAACTCAGAAATTAATCATCGAATAGACCTCTACAACTGATTAACTTTTGGAGTCACTACAAATTAAGATGGCCACCACAACTAATCAACTTTAGCAAACACAAAAATGAGTCAGTTTTTCAGATCTTGTGCTCATTTTGGTGTGGTGGTTGCTGAGAGTCATCCTTAACAAATTCCTGAGTGCTAATACATCTCACAAGCTCTCATAAGAGATCACATGAGATTACACAATGTTATTTACAAAGTTTTACAAAAACAGCTATAACTCCATCCTTTCTAGATTGTCTTAGTTTAAAACCCTGGCATGAAAGATAACCGTCAACATGCATTCCTTTAAGGAATGCTAGGACTTTAATTATGTTTTTACTTGAAGGACATTTTTTTGTAATTAGATCAATTACGGATCTGATTTGTGGAGTAGACTCATTTGTCATCAGCTGATGATATTTTGCTTTTTAGTATTTTGATGGCAGCTGATTATGAGTTTGCAGCCTGCTGGCTTCACACACGTTTGTTCCATCTGATGTGTTTTTCTCCATCTGTCCAACTCCCGTTTGCTGCTCAAAGCTGACATTTCACTGCAGAGACAATGACACCCAAACACTACATCATCTGCTGCCACTTCCAGCATTATTGTTAAGCTGTCAAGTCATATTGAGTGACGCAGTCACGAACGACCTTTCTGCTGTTTAAATAGAGATGAAGTCTTTGTGGTTTATTCAGTGTATGCCAATGTTTTGATTGTTCAAATAAGAGCAGTTTGTTTTGGTGATGGTGCTGTGTGTCTGCTTCCAGATACTTTTAATTGTTCACGTATTTCTACAAGATTAGACCAGCTGCATCACAACATTTGATCAATTTAAAATGTTCATACTCCAGTCCAATAGGTGATGATAATATGCTGATTTGTCCGTTGTTGTTTTGAAAGAAAATACATTTTCTAATTTCTCATAGAATGATGCAGTTATTGTCATTGCAGTGTTGCCAACTTAACAACTTTGTTGCTAAATTTAATGACTATTCAGACCCTTCTAGCGACACTTTCAAAAAAGCAACTTTTTCTGGTGTTATTGGAAACTCTGACGTGAAAGCACGTAACATTCTTGCTCTTCTCAACGAGCAGCGGGTGCTGCCCCTGCCTGTCCCAAAGCACTCTCAGTCCTCACGCAGCGTTCCTCCAGCTGCAGATTAATTCAGCATGCCAGGGCTGGATGCAAATGTAAATTTTTCTTTCTCTAAAATAAATCACTTCACTGAAATAACTCAGAATGTTTGCTTTTGGGTCACTTTTGCTGCTCACAGAGTGGATCTAAGAGAAAAAGATGAGAGAGACCTGACAGTAACTGCCAAATTAGACATTCCTTAGTTCTTTGAATTGTTAAGATAATTCAAAATGTGTACAAGTATAATAGCAGTGTTTATTTAGCAAATCACTCAAAAAGGCCTTGATTTTTTTTTGCTTTGAACTCATTAAGAAGCTTTTTCACTTTTGTGTTCTTACAAGAACATGTAAGACCTGGGCAAAGAATAGCAATTTTCAGGTTGCAGGAGGAGAGATGATGCACAGAGACAAAATTTTACATAACAAATTTCTCCTTTTGTCTTTCTGTAACAAAAGCTTTAAATACTTATATTAAATAATATGTGCACAGCTGTTTTCAAACGGCAGCCTTGAGTTTCTTGTTCGATTGTAAGAATACTTATCATCTGTACGTCCGGAACAGTTATTAGAACCTCACCATAAAACCAGAACATTAGAAACTAAAACTCATGACAGTTTTAAACTAAGTTCATCTTATGTTGAGAAATGACAGAATGAAGTATAACCCTTTATGGCGAACCTTGGAAATAGCATTATGTGCAATCTTATGCAATATGTTTTGCAGTACATTGCACGATCTGTTAGCACTCAGAGTATTTGTTGTGAATGACTGTCACACCAACTTATAACACAATATCTGTAAAACTGTGCGTTACAGCCATTTTTGTTTTTTAATGTCTGTTGGCTGTGGTGACTATCTTGAAATGAGTTAACTTCAAAACTTAATCTGTTGTAGATGTACATCCAATGATTACTTTCTACAAGTGTCATTATATTTATAAAGTACAAACAAATAAACACATGCACATAAAGACACAGGCAAAACCATCATTGCTCTGCCTTTGCCTTCAGCAGCGAGAGATAAATATACAGAACACAAGAAAAAAAACAACTTATTCCTTACAGAACTCAAAAAGATGGAGACCCCCCCCCATTACTGATGCTTCTAAACATAATCAAAAAGACCATGAATTAAGCCTTTTTTGTCAAATTCAGAGTTAAGATAAAAAAAAAATTTATCAGAAAAAAGCTGTTGCTGTTTATTCAGTCTTTAGAATCAAGTCATGCTCAAATGAACTTCCGTTTTATTGATCCCATCTGATGAAATATTTGTCATTAGTTTTGTTATTAGACTCTAACAAGGCTGGTGAGTCCTTTTAACTGGCATGTCCAAGTAAAGCTAAGTTAAAACTAAATATGACAGTCTGACTGAGCCAAAGTTAGAGCCTGCCAGTCACATGTCCTTCCACAGTGGAGCTTTATCACACTGTCAGGGGTTGAGACAGATGAAGAACATTAGCTCAACAAATAATTCCACCTCGTTTCTGCCTCCACACCTCCTCCATCGCGGCTCAGTGGAGTTTCTATTCTTGGTCAGTGCAATATACTGACAGTGACACCAGCATTAACTTTGATAGTTTAAGAAAAATCATACGAAAGGACAGATCAGTAAGACATCAACCTTTTAACAAGTTGTAATGACAGAGTACTGTGAAATGTCCTGCATACAGGAGAAAATGTGATTAAATTTCAAAACTCAATGTTTAAGGCAGATCTCAAATGCCGGAAAAATGACACCAACATTTCTCGACAGACTGCATATCACCCGCCCCGCTGCACGTCAGAGTGTTAAAGATCTCAGCTGCCGTTTTTCTGCTCTGGTTCATGCTGGTTGTCTGTGTGCCAAAGCAGAACTTCCTCTAAGTGGAATTCAACCCTCTTTATTACTCCTGTGTTTGTTCGACCACTTGATGTCAGCTATAATAGGCTACAGAGGAGTCCAGTCAGGGGAGCACATGTGCTCATGGTGATTATTGACTGACAGCAGGAAACAAAGTGCAAAAGCAAAAGTGACGAAACTAAAACATGGAGGGTTACTACAAAACAAAACAGGAAATCAATGCACAAGTTTGAATTGCTCATGGCATTTGGAGAGGCTGTGGGTCAGGAGAGGCAGGTTGAAATGATGATTATTTAGATGGAGATATGAGGAACCATTTTATTGAGCACTCAGGTTGAACAAGTTATAGAAGGCAAAGACCCTCGTCCAACAGCCTTATCATCTTAGCTACATACGACATTTCTGAACCTTTGTTTGCTAAGGCTACCCTACAAGGCTGTCAGCTCTGCAGGTGAAGCAGTATTCAGTCTGCAATGTAAAAAATATCCTACATCTCTGTTTCCAAAAAAAGCTGCTGAAAGCTGAAGTCCCTACATCTGTTTGTTTGTTCTATGTTCTCTCAATTAGTTATCAGTGGTTGGCATGACTGATAAGGTACTATCAGTCATAGAGCATGAAGGATGAAGAAAAGGGGAGAAGCTCTCATCCAGACTAGGCTAATGCTGACGCAAACAAGGACCTGCTTAAAAAAAAACATACTGATGTAAAAGAACACCACATCAGCTAATATTAAACCTCTACACTTTTGCATTATACCATTTTAGTTGTGAGAATGTTCAAAAGTGTAGAGATTTAATATTAGCTAATGTAATTTTCTTTCACGCAATTTTACTGCTTTTCAAGAACTGTTTTATAAGCCTGAAAAACAATAAAAACAGGCCCTTATTTGGCTGGCCATTAGCCTAGCCTGGCTATAGACTTGTGCCCTTTTCTTCATCCTCAGTGTTCATCCTCACAGCTGATAAAGGTACTAACTGTTGTAACTATTTGACAGAAAATCATTTTAAAAATGACCAGACTATCCATTCAAATAAATAGAAGCCAGAAATGTTTTTGATTTTTGTTCTTCTTCAGTTGGCTGTTAAACTTGCTCTTTACCTGCTTCTTCTGACCTGTTAAATTTTAATTGGGTCCTCCCCTTTCACCATGTTTCATGATAAAATGCTCATTAGTGCACCAAAGGTTGCTCATTCCATGGATATTAATTGTTACCATCCGTTACTTTACCTCTGTATGAATTATGTTTAGTAAAATCTGCAGAGCTCAGAACATTTTCTTTACAGTGCTGCAGGGAGTTTAGAAATATATGATGGTGGTCTTAGCTGTTAAACATTCCTGCAGTCTTATATTGACTCTTTATCTCCCACTGCTGAAAGGTGAAAGGTCAGTGGCGACCACTTTGGCTTGGGTTGGCTCCAGCAGTTAATCTGATATTGATGTACATGGAGTGGTTACTTTCTGAGAATTTCTTTAAAATTGGTCCAGTGGTTTATGGTGTTTTGTTGTAAAAAAATAGATTCATGAACACACTCAAACATGCGAGCAAAAACATTATCACCCACTCTTTGGTAGAATGCAAAAATAAAATTAGGAGTTTAGTGAACCAAAGAGGCAAGTAAATTCATATTTGTCAAGCAAATTTTCTGTATTTCAGACTTTTAAAAATGCACCAGCTGTAGCACCCCATGATTTGCAGTTATGAGGAAGAAATTTCTCTAAAAACAATCTGTTGGTCTAAGAATAATGGATGAGTTAGAGGCACTTTGTCCTCAAACCCATCTTATTTTAATAATCAAATGAATAAACTGACAATTCTGGAAATTAATTATTCTAAATGTTGGCTCATAATAAAATAGGTAATTGAAATATTACTTTAAATCCTCATTATTACCTTTTCTGTTCCATCATTTCTCTTTCACACCCTCTTCAAACAAGCAGAATAACCCCCCTCTCCATCTTCCTTGTCCTCCCCCCCTCACTGCTTTAGTTCTCTGCTCCTCCTTGCTTCCCCCGTCCACCCGTCCACCCCCTCCCATCGTTCTGCATTAAGCCCAGCTTGTCTCTCTGTCTTCTGATCCTTTG
Organism: Kryptolebias brasiliensis; assembly: GCA_028566095.1. NCBI lineage: Eukaryota > Metazoa > Chordata > Actinopteri > Cyprinodontiformes > Rivulidae > Kryptolebias > Kryptolebias brasiliensis. The sequence goes on along the minus strand of JAOXNZ010000054.1, from coordinate 3,207,461 downwards.
CAGGAGCTCCACAGACCAGTGTGAGTCCTGCTGGTCTCCAGTCACCCTCACAAACACTGCACGTGGGAAAACCAGTGGGACCAGAAAAAGAGGAGGAGTGGGAGCAGAGGAGGAGGAGGAGGAGGAGGAAGAGGAGGAGGAGGTGGTGGAGGAGTGGGAGCATCCATCCTCATGTGAAGGAGATAAAACATAGGAGAGTTAAAAGTATGAAGTGAGCATGTTTGCGAGTGGAAAAAACAAAGGAAAAATGAGGAGGAAAGATGATAGAAGATCATAGGAGAAGAGAGAGGAAAAATAGCAAAAAGGTAGGAGTAGGAATTGCAGGGTGGCTCAGAGAGAGGAAAAAATGAGTGAGCGAAGAGGAGAGGAAGTGAGAGAGTGAGAAGGAAGTGAGGGAGGGAGGCGAAGCACACTGCAGACACTCGTCCGCTGTCACTGCTCCGCAGCCAGAGGACAGAGGCAGCATCGGTGGGAGCGGATACGATGGAGGAGGACGGCTGTACCATCCATCTGCGGCTCAGTCTCTATCTCTGACTGCCTCCCTCTGGGACTATCCTGCCAAGTTGGGAACAAAACTACTCTCTCTGTCCTTCGCAAGAACATAAGTTCTGGACCCCCTAAACTCCTTTAGGATCATCATTCACACCCTTTTCTCTTTCACTCACACCCACACTCTTCATCCCATCCTCTCCAGCTGAACCCGCTTCTCGTCGCTTTTCGACTTCTGTGTTTTGGTTGTTCTTTGTCATCGCCGTTTTTGTTGACCCTTGGATCTGAGTGGATTTACTTTTGTCCTGTGGTGGACCATGGAGCTGGGGTGGAGGGGTGCAGGAGGGACCCTCAGTAAAAGGACAGGAGAGAGCTTTTTGGTGACATTGCTGCTGTTCTGTGGTTTCTGGAAGGCTCACGCGCAGGCAGATGATGGAAGGTCTGTCTACTTCTGGGAAACAGGTACTTCTAACCCACTAATTACAGCTAAATTTGAGCCCTTTATTTACATATAAACTGTTTGTGGGGGCTGGTGATGATATGCTGTGTACAGTTGATACAGATATGATGTGACCTCCCACACTCGGAGGAAGTCATTTAATAGTTTCAGCCCAAGATTTGCATGTTCTTGTCCTTATTTAAAGGAATGTTTCAGTAGAAGGTTTTCAACTTGTTCTCCTGGTCTACCGACTTGCAGTGATCGACAAAGCTTCCACATGTGTGGTTGTCTCATAAATTTGTTAGTGGAGTTATTCAACTCTATGCAGCTGAACTTCAAAGACAGAAGCACTTGAAAGATGACCCAGAAATCTACAGTAGAGGCGTCTCTTCCTACCGAACAGCATGTGGCATGCAGGGCAGCTGTGATCCATTTTTGAATGGATTACGCTCATCTCTCCGAGTCTCAGGTGATGCACCGTTATTGAATGTTGCTGCTGTGTGTTCCAGCTTGCAGATGATTGATAGGCGTTTCCTCACAATTGTGCTCGGTGGGGGAGAATCAGGGTAGTTTAATATTGATGCGACTTTGCCTATAAATATTAGGTGTGTTTGGAATTTGTGCACGTTCTAGATATTTTTGAGTGGTTGCAGCTTTTTTTTTCACTCCGAAGTAGCTAAGAAATGAAGCATGCAACTAATCATGGATGATTGGTGCAACTTATAGTGTTTCGAGTGCAGATCTTTTTACTAGTATTTACAAAGTTCTCAAAGAGGGATATTTTACTAGAAGTAATTTTTACTTCTTCAATGGAGATAGAAACTCATGAAATTGAGACAATTTTTTTAAACCACAAAGTGTAATTTTTTTGTATCGCTTGCAGAACTTTTTGTCTCTCCAACCTGAATTCACCCCCAATCCCTATGTCTCGCCCCACCTTGCTCAGTAACAGTCCCTCGGTTGACGTATCCCACGTCTCCTCTGTGGTTCTGCATCTTTAAAGAGGATGTAGCTGAGTAAGAAGATTAAAGAAGCAGGGATTTAACAATCCAGGAACGACAGCACAGGGATCTAACTTGAGGAAGAGTGAGCAGCACTGCAGGCAGAGAGAAGAAGATGCCTTAACCTACATCTACCCCACCGTGAGGTCATAATGATTATGCCTCTCTCTCACACTACACCTTCTATCTCCCACACTACACATGCTTCCCACAACTAGGAAAGCTCTAGGCTCTATGCTTTGAAATGTAATCCAGTGTTGGGGGTTTGTTCACTTCTTCCCAAATAAAAGGTAATGCATCGATTCCAGCGCCAGAGTCTTTCTTTCTGTGCCTTTTTGGTTTGACAATCGCCTGCAGAGTATTAAAATCACATAGGGCAAATTGCTGCTTTGAATCCCAGTGCTTTTCATCAAAATATGATTGTTTGTGCCGCATTTGCATACTTCCTCTTGCCATTGAAAGCTTGTTTAGGAGAAAGGGGAAAAAAAGCACAAAATGTGATGATGTTTATGCACAATTTGAGAGTGTGCATTGGAGGAAATATTCTTGTGGCAAGCAATGCTCTGATGTTTTGCATATTGATGAGTCTAGCTGAAATACAGCCCCTGTCTTCAAAACTGTGGGGAATTGGGCCTGCACTGCTTTTTATTGCTTTCTGTGAAAATATGATGCATCTGTTTTGGGAAGTGAGACAGGTCGGTTCTGTTTTTGTTTTTTTTTCCTTTCTCTGAGAATGCTATTCAAATGAGGCCAATAGAGACAAGTAAGTCTAGTTTGACGCTGCAGGGAATTTTTTTCTGAAGGAGGTGGTAGTTGGAAAGCTGAGGGGGAAAAAAATTTTTGAGAACGATTACAGCAGCCACGAGGATAAAAGTGGTGATGATGATGGTGATAATGGCATGCCACAGATCTTCCGGGGGCCTTGAAGAAATCACTGGGAGTTTGGATTCTCACACACCATTTTTCTTCATGTCACTTCTTCTCAATTGTGCGTCGTCTCTGCACTTCTTCTGCATCTTATTGCATTTTATTGTTCCTCTTTTTTCCAGTTAATGAATCTTTAGCAGTATGATGAAATTTGAAAGAAACCTTTTGCTGTTGGCTGAGCTCACGCTGTAACACTGGGATGTCAATGCCTCCAACAAATACTGCTCTACTCTGGGTAGTCAAGAACTGCTAAGTGCCAAACACACACTCACACACACTCGGCAAGAGAGAGATTTCTCTCTCCGGTGTAATGTGGATGCTTCATTAGACCCAATTGTTGGAGCAATGAGGTTACCAGGTTTGAGCTGTCAAGACCTCACATCTGCCTGAGGACAAAGCAATTACAGGTGGAGAAGGTGTCATCAAGCTCCTTCAATGTGTCACCAAGGTTTAAAACTGTGGCAATGACAATTTTTTTTTATGTGAGAAAAAGGAAAAGGACTTTAATAAACTGCTGATATGTGTATCAGCAGGTGCTGTTCCATTTACGAGTTTGATTCTTCATCTGATCACTTTTTATCAACACCCACCCTCGTAGAAGGCAAGCACTTAATCTTTCCAGGGATCGGGATTATCTATCTTTAAGACTATACGCATGAGTCACCTCCATCTTCTGATCGAGCTAGTCCAATTTCACCTACCATCTCCCCCCATTAGATCACTTCTCAGCACGTGCCTTCCTGACGTTAAGCCTGATAAGTCACCCGAGACATGAGCTGGCTCTTTAACTAAGTGCTTTAACATAAAACATTAGTGCTGTGTGTGCAGTTTAAAATTAACCCCAAGAAAATTTTAAACTTCTGATATTTTTTCAGCAAATAGGATTCACATTTTGAAATCCTATGAAGTTACAAAGTTTATGCAGATAAAAGCAAAAGGTAGTATCTTACTGGGCTGCAACTGCTGGAGACTAGTTGGCGATTCAGACTTGACTCAGTATTGCAAGAAAATATGTAAATTTTCAGTTGTAATCTCACTGAATACTGAGTGTTTCTGACCAAGTGTCCAGCAAGTCGTGAGGCTGTGATTTGTGAGGCAGATTTTTTGAAAATCAAAACTTAATTTGTGTGCAAAGCTTGCACTGTATTTTAGGCCATGCACATTATTTTATTGCCCACATTGTACTAACCTCAACCTGTTTTGCGCACCTTAGCAGCCGCTCCCACATTTGATTTAATCTACTGAAGTACACTTTTGAAAGGAAGATAGGCAGATTTGGACCAGTTTTTAAATAATTATTATTTATCTTGTGCATGGAGACCAGCTATGTTGTATGGTTTGGAAACAATAGGACTGACAAAAAGACAGGAGACAGAAAACAGGAAGTGGCAGAGCTGAAGATGTTGAGATTCTCCTTGGGAGTGACAAGGATGGACAGGATTAGGAATGAGGTCATCAGAGGTACAGCACAGGTTGAAGGACTGGG
>JAOXNZ010000054.1:3186699-3197816 GCA_028566095.1 Kryptolebias brasiliensis | reverse complement strand
AGACATAAGTATATGTCAGTAATTTTACTATAAATTTATGAAATTTCCTCTAACCATGCAGTTTTTAGCTGACCTCAAAACAGAGAAGAGGAAATAATGAGTACTTCCTGAGAACACTAGTCATCCATACTATGTTGTTACTACAACACTGTTTTCACAATTTTAATGCCATACTGATCAATATTTATCAGAATAGTTTTTTAACAACTGAAATCCTAATGATATAGTGCTAGAATATAAAAAAAGTCCTAATTAAATTAAAATTCACTGCAGTTCATTCATATCTAGTGATGCATTTTAGTCTGTATCAATGTGGTTGACCAGTTTGACCAACAGATGGGCAGTACCACCCATGGAGCCATGTTGTTTGTTTGTCTTGAAAGCATAAATAGAAACTAAAATACTAATTTGTCCATTTACACACGAATGAACAGAGTCATTGTTAAATACAGTAATTATTGCAGCTGGAATTCTCTCTCAGTTGTCTGTGACCATACTGTTTCCTACTGAGCTCCAAAGAGGTACAGTTTAACTGTCAGTGCTGTTTACTCACTTAGGTATAGTTCAAGACAGACAGATTCAAAATCGACGGTGTGTGTGTTTGTTCTTGAATCTCCTGCTGAAATTGATTTGCCTTTCAAGTCTTCAGCCCAGGAAGTCTGAGCATCTAAGTGCAGGAGAGAAAATAAAAACTGGTTCAAATGCCTGCAGAGGAACTGTGTGTGAGAGTTAGAGAGCACACTTAAGCATATTTAAGCCCTAACATCAGCACTATAACCTGAAATGAAAGACGGGAGGATGGGGGCAGACACTGAGAGAGACAGTGTGGAGGATTTGAGGGCATCAAATATCCATTTGGAGCAGTTCAGTTAAAGAGAGCACGCCACGCCATGCCTTAATAGCAGTATCAACATAATAAGCCAGAAATATATAATTGTAGAAGGGTGGGGGAGTAATAGAGTGGCCGGCTAATGACCAGTGGCAAGCTGCTGGATTAAAGAGAGAGCAGCAGATGGCTCCAGGCAGAACCGGACTGAGATATAAATATCCCAGCAAGTTGATCAAGCTCCCTACATCCTTATGCCTAGAGCTCACAAACACAGACCATGGCAAATAAATATTAGTGTTTTGATGTTCACTCCCCTCCCGTATCTAAGTTCATCCACAGAGTGGATCCCTTTATGTATAAAAAGGTTAGGATTAAGGATTAGCTTCAGCAGTCTGCCTTAATGTACTGTATCATAGTTGTCTCAAGGTGGTCAAACATTTAGCTCTGTAGGTATGTAACTGTTTTTTTTAATAATAAGAAAGCAATATCATCAGAAAGTATTAGGTTTAAAATATTTAGATTATACAAAGAGAATAAAAGCTCAAGAAAAACTACTGAGAAACATTTTCAAAATGCCTTTCAAGTAGTTTTTTAATAAATTACATAAATGGTTAAACAGTAGTTTTCCAGATGACTTAAAATATTCCAGATATTCGTGGATGAGGCAGCATGACAGGAGCAGGTTAGTAATGTCGTCTCACATCAAGAAGGTCGCAGGTTCGCCTCCTGCCTGGGGTCTTTGTGTGCAGAGTTTGCATGTTCTCCCTGTGCATGCTAGGTTAATTGGTAACTCTAAATTGTCCCTAGGTGTGAGTGTGAACGGGAGTGGGTGTTTCTTATTTGTCTCTTTCTGACCCTGTGTTGGACCTGTCCAGGGTGTCCCCCGCCTCTCGAGATGGGCACCAGCTCCCCTGCGACCCAAAAAGAAAAAGCGGGGAAAGAAAATGAATTCTTAGATAATTACTAAACTGTTGCTGTTTTATCCATTATTTTTAATTTTTTTATTTTGTAGATTCATCATTTGTAATTTTTAGTCTTTTATTTCTCAGTTTGTTTCTGGTTAGGCCAACTACTACTGTTTCCAACCAAGAGCAGTGCAGCCTGCATTACCACAGTGGTATCACTTCACAGCCCAGTTTGTTGGTTTCAAGCTACATTTTGGAAAAATGGCTCAGTAGCATTTTCTTATTTTAGCTTTTATTATGATCAAGTTGCTTTGCCATCAGATTTTTAATATCTTTTTCTTGATTACTGTATATTTAGAAAACATTTATTTTCTAATTTTGTGCATTTCTGTAGGTCCTCTTGACACTTTACATCGGTCTCTTGGAGGGCCACTTTCACAATGACTCAGTCTGGTTGAATTAGTCAAAATGGTGCATTGCAAGACAACTTTTCATTTCTTGCTTGAGGCATGCCAAACTAAGCACTTGGCAGGCATCATGAAAATGTGTCTCATGGTAATGTTTTATAGTAAAAGAAGAAGAAAACCTGGTCTCCAAGAAAGAATATTTCTGTTTAGTGTAGGTTTTCCTACTCTGCAGAGCTTTTACATGCAGAGAAAACAAGATAACAGATAAAGAAAGGTAATATCAAATCTTTCAAGCTTGTTTATGGCTCTTTGGGAGCTCTGCTGCTCAACCAGTGCCTCAAGTCATGTCACTCGAGTTGTCAACAACCTGAAAATGAAAGGAAAAAAAGTTTATGAGGCTTCTGTTTCCTGGTTCTCATTTCTACATAAGGCCTCCAGCTGCTGGTACTATAGCATACAATTCCCAAATCACCAATCCAACTCAAGGTGCATTGTGGGTAATGAAATCATTCATGTAATGACTGCAGAGTTCAGCAAAAGGACCTCAAGCAGCTACTTTGTCAGAATTGCATCAGACAAATGATGTCCGTTACAAGATACAATCCAGTATTTATCCTCAAATTATCAATCCTCTTTCTTTTTAACATTTGCTTACCGTTCCATTTAGATTTCAGTTTTAAAAAAATGATTATTTAATTATTTGGTTAATTCTGTATTATGTATTTAAAGAGAGAACTGCAGATTGCCTATAGAGTTGTATGAAACATGCGTCTTTATTCCTTGTTTGTGTGTAACTTCGCCTCAGAAAATGTTTTTGTCAATACACGTTGTGTCCCAAGACTGCAGCTTTTTCGTTTTGGTGGTCGGTGGCCATCTTGAATTGGGTTTCCTCCAACAGTTATTCAAGGTTTTGAGCAAAGATGTTGCACAATGTTGATCTTTATGTTGGGGACGATGCTCAGCTACCACCATACCAAACTTTGGCTCAATATCTTTAAAATTGGCTGAGTCTCCATAAGTTCATCAGTTGTAGATGTACATCCAACAGTTACTTTCTGTGAGTTTCATTAAATTATATTCACTGTTACAGGACACACAGACATGGGTAAAAACATTATTGCCTCTCGCTTTCAGCAGCGGGTGATCAAAAAAAATAAAAAGAAAGAACAAAACTCATAATTAGCATACATATTAAATTCCAGCAATTAGCTTATATCTGCTGCTTTTACTGTAAGTGGTTGCATAACAACGCTCTTGAACACCATCCAGCACTTCATCTAAGCTCAAATTTCAGTTCATCTGTTCGTTCATTAGCTTGTTTTTTTATTCCTCTCACTACCCATAGAGCGGTGGGTGTACAGTGGGGGCGTCACTTCACACACTACGTCTCTGGCAAAAAACTTACCACACACAGAATGCATCCCAGTAACTCTACGCTTGTAATCCATGGAGAAAATGTTGGCATTTCCAGTTAACACAATGTGCAACCAGGCGTCTTTTAACATGTTTTAGCAGCTCCAGTCAGAGGAGAGTGGTCACACCTCTGCTTACATTTGGCTCAGCGCAGCCATGTGATGCACTGTGGGAGAATTTTTCAACCATTACTTTTCTCCTGTCATCTCTGAGAGTGTGTTATCTACTTGGGTTGGGATTAAAAATAAAATAAGATGACTTCTCTGTACCTCTGCTCCAGATCTGCTCAAACTTTTTAACATTAGTAAATAAAATGTGAATGTAAATGTCATAAGGCAAGGGAAAAAGGGCAAACCCAAACAGAGAGTTATGAGTCAGGACTTGGCAGGTGAAACTCAAACTGATTCTATATGAAACTTATTAAATACTAAAAATAACGAACAGCCTGAATCGCAACATAAAATCCTGACAACCGGGAGAAAAAAAGATAAATCCTTAACTAAAAACCGAACAGGAATAAATTTGGGAAGTTGTGAGGGTGAGATGTAAAACGTTCTGGTAGTGGACAAAGAAAACCAGCAGAATTTATACAGAAACCTAATAAAAGAATAACAGGTGGGTGATCATGAAACACAAACCAGGCATGAGGGGAAAAAAATGTAAAGCTTAGCATTTCATGAAGGAATGCATATCACCCACTGCCTTTCATGAAGGGGTTTGGACTAAAGTCATTTTATGTTGAGAAATAAAGTTGTTGCCGTTTTGATCAAACCATGAAAATAACAAATTTCATTCAGTATCACGAGATGTCCTTCTCAGTATGTGTTGTGAATGACTCTCAACTACAACCACACCGTAATTTAACACAATATCTGTAAAACTGAGTTGTTTCTAATTTTTCGAAAGTTGTTGGGCTGTGGTGGCCATCTTGAATTGGGTTGGCTCCAAAAGTTAATCAGCTGAAGATGTACATCGAGTGATTCATTTCTGAATGTTTCACTGTTCTGAACTCTAAATGAAAATATGTCATTTTATAGCAGGTCACCAGAGAGTATTTCATTACTTTTAACAGTATTCTACTGCACCTCGTTGTAGTTTTTGTTGCTATATCTTTTTGATATACTTTTATACTCTTCTTAATGCCAAATAGGTAATGGCAAAATTTTAAACAAGATCCTGCTCATCTCTTAACACTCAGAATATGTGTTGCTCAGCTACTTTCTCAACAAATTTTAGGTCAATATAATATTGTGTTTGTAGAGGTCAGTAAGTTGTGGCAGCCATCTTAATTGGGTTGACTCCAAATGGTAATTAGTTATAGATGTATACACCCAATGATTACTTTCTGTAAGTTTCAATAAAGTTTGCTCAGTGGTTCTTGAGATATTTTGGTAACAAACACACACAGACATATATATATATATATATAGCAAAAGTATTATACTCTGCCTGCGTCCTGTTGCAGCAAGTGATTAAAAACCAGAAAATTAAAGGAAAATTTTCTGTTTAGACATTTCTTACAGTATGAGTTATAAAACATGTTTGCTAAAGCACCACTGATGCTTACAAATATATTAAGTTTTAAGAATTGAATATTACATTCAATATTTATTACTGGCCTTAATAATATAAGCAAGTTATTACCTGTTTTTAGTAATTACAGTACAGCTGAAAAGTATATATTTCTAAAAATGAAACCCAAATCCAAAAGAAATGTTTACAGTTGATGTTTTCAGCTTCTCAGTAGGGACACTATAGTCTCTAAAGTTCTAGTTCTGGTTTAATTAGGTAATAGTACTTTCCAAAGCACAATTTTACTCTAATACTAAACAGATCATGAAACTGGTGGCAATTTTTGTGACAGAAATTTGTGTAGAAATTTAAGATTTCAATCTATGACTAATGGGTAAACGCCATGCTTCTTTTTGTCAGATATCTACATTAGTTAGGCATTGTGTACACTGTTGTGAACTAGTTATCATGTCAATGAAAATGATTGGTTTTGATAAGTCCATGCAGAATCTGTCCATATTTCTGCTTCTAAAAGGTCAGACTGTTTTAGTGTCATGTTGGCAGGTCTCATTAAGGAGAACATTTCTTGACAACTTCACGTCATTTTAAGATGCTGCTTCATTTCTGCTTTCTGCACCGCTGAGTTACAGAAAGACTTCTGCTGCTTGTCTCTAAAACTCTCTCTCTCTCTCTGGTTTAGTACCAAAATACTCTCTATTAGTTTCTCACCATAAAACCTGTCCTGCTCCCTCGTGTCATTGGGAGTCTGACAGAAACATTTTGTTGTGGTTCACAACTAAACCTCAAAGTTGAGATTCATCTCTGCTCAGCTGCCTTTAAAAGCCTTACTTACTCTGAGGCACAATTTCACTTTATTTGGAGCAAAGTTCATTAAATGCACCACAAATCTTAACAAATTCACAGCAGCAGAGTCAGATAAGCAGCACATTATGTGCTCTGAAGACAAACAGGAAACTTTGAAGTGCTGCTTTTAAAAATAAACTGGCTGTTTATTGTGTGTGTGTGTGTGTGTGTGTCACATAAAGATTAGTCGTTTCTCCACGAAATTTATTACAATCATGTTGGTGGCTGGTAGCAGGATAATATTTGGTGTGCTGAATTATTTTTAAACGATATAGTGATTTTTTTTTTAACAAGAATAAAAGTTTGACAGTGATTGCATTACAAGGCTGTGCAGAATTAAAGATATACCTTTACAGCAACACATAGCTCAGTGTAGAACTGGTCTGTATTGACTCAGTAAGAAAAGGGGAAAACTTTTCTTCTAAGTATCTACGTCAATAAAACATTTTAGAGCTTTTCTTTGAAGCATAGTTACAGTGTTGCTCGTAAAACTTGTCTGTGTGTTTAAAAACAGCATCTTTCTCTTGGTGCAGCTGAATATTGAGCTGTAAAATCAACAGTTACAGATACGTTTTAGGCCCAGTCATTTCTTATCTCTTCCCCATGACTTTGAGCAGCTCCTTTACTTTTAATTTAAAGTTGCAAAAAGTAATGATTAAAACTTTACCTTGCAAAATGGGGCACCCTTCAATCGGACAGTTTTTTTTGTTTGTTTTTTATTATTATTATTTTGCATCCTATGTTGTGTCCCCAGCTGCATGAAGATATGCAAGTACCCATAAATGCTTTAAACAGCCAGTAATGCTGGTGAATCAGTTTGTGATAGTATCATGTATGATGCTAGTCACTTCTAGAGAGTCTGACTGGTCATTGCACAATGAGGAATGGCACTTTCCTGTGTATTGTATACAATTTTGTGCATTAGTAGTTGATTGTGTAGATATTTTTTGAGGCAAAGGCTAGAGTGGTACTATTGCACGGTCTTAGACAATGAGTTTCGAAGTTTGAGTCTGGACTGTAAGTTAATGGTACACTGTGCTTCACACCAAACCTCCATGTGCAGCTTGTTGTCAAACCTTGTTTCTCCTCAGACCCATCAGGGCCAGACTAGAGTTTGATTCAGGCAGTGTGGCAAGCTGCATCAAAAAGCCAATTTGTTATTGAATGAGGGACAGAAAGGCATTGCTACCCAGGTGACAGGAGGGTGCACCCTTGATAGGAGACCCCCCACCCCCAGAGGTGCAATAAATGGGAGTGTAGGTGGCTGGAAATCCAAGACTGTGACACAAATGTTGTTAGTATTTGTACTTTTTCGAGAGAGAGAGACAAGTTTGATCATCTCCTCAGTGCTCCAACAGGGCCATGGCTGATCTCATCAGAGCCAATCTGAGGACCTCACTAAACCATTCAATTGGTAGAAGCATCAAACTTAAAACTCAGAAGTTAAGCTGCACAGACTCTGTAGATGGAGGATAGATCCAGCTTGTTAAAATGCATAATGTTTATTGTAACACCCTGTTCCAACCATGCCTAATCCGTTATCCTTTTCCCCTACATCACAAAAAGAATCAGAAGACCCTGGCCCTTGGTACAAAATATAGAGTCGGACTAAGACATAGGGCAGGGGAAGAATTTTAATTCACCTTTAGAGTTTATTTTTCACCAGTTTTTGTAGCATAAATCTTTAATTTGGTTCTGCCAGCAAAACCACTGACTTTACTGATCTGGCAATAAAAAAAATCTACTTAAGTCCAAGAACTTTAGTTTTCTTTGTTTGTTTTTTGTTAGCCCTAATATTTGAAAAGATGTTTTTTACAGATATATTTAAATGTTTTTTTCTTTTTATTTATGGACATCTATGCTTGTGTGGAGACTGTTGAAGGGTCGCTCCTGGCCCTCAGGCTGCATTTAGCCTGTCTGCAGTTTGGAGAGTCTGTCTGGGCTCGATGAATCACTGTGAGCCATCAGTAGGTCATCCAACAACTGGGATCAACAAAGGAACAGACAAAGGGCAGTCGAGTACTTCACATATCAATTGTGGAGCACTTGAGTATAAATTTGATCAAGCCTAATTTTTGGAGTAAATAATGAGGTCTTTGATAATGCCTGTAATTCTGTGTGTGCAGTTCTGCTCACATAAATGCTGCAATCAAATTAGAGTCCATCCATAAAATATGCAAATGAGCTTTCTGTCATTTGAAAAATAAGCAAGCTGTACTCGATTATGAGAGCACACAGTTAGCTCCAAAACAAGCAGCTCACCGCAGATGTGCTGTAAAGAGCAGATGAGAATCGATGTGCCCTTTTGTATTGTCGCAGTGTACTCCCCAAAGAAGACGACTCATTAATGAACAAGCAGCTGAGACGACCCCCGCCTACTGTAATTTATCATGGCACGTGTGACCTCTCCATTCACTGCCTCTGGCTGATCTCGCTGCGTCCTTATCCATCGTCCACAGACAAAATGTGCAAGATAACCAATATGTTTACTATCTTTCTGTAGAAGGTGTCATCTTGTTGTTTCCGGGATGTCATCTTAGCTTCTATCAATCCATCTGAACCAACTGAAGTGACATCCCATAGAAGGTGGGGTGGGGTGGGGAGTGCATGTTGCTTCTGCAGCTGCTCCCACATGTGACTGGAAGCAAACCAAGTCATTGCATTTGTAACACTGCATGTCTGAAGAGACTTAAATGATTCAATGTGGCACATGTTATAGTGTAGGAATATACTGTATCTCTTTCAGACGCTTCATGCACCGTTTACATCAGAAGGCCTAATGTATTTCTCATGCTTTTAAGCTCATTTCATGGTTTTAAAACCTGCAAAATTTTTGTAATAGCTTCTAAAAGAGCCTTTAAAAACATTTATTATTGCATTTAATGTGTACAATATTGGTTTTGCCCATGTCTGTGTGTGTACGTGTTTGTGGTACTACCTGATTTCTATCCTACACATAATCTGTGCTAACTGCTCAAGATCTGTTTTTAAAACTTGGCGATTAACTATTGGAGTCAACTTTGTCTGTAAGTTCATATCATAAACCACTAGAAAGAATTTAATGAAACTGTCAAACATCCATTGAATAAACATCTACAATATTTTTGCACTCAGCCCAATTCAAGATGGCTACCCCAGCCATCTGGCTGTAACTCAGACAATTTTACACTTATTGAACTAAAATACGTTGTGGTAATAGCCAAGCACCACTCCCAGCACATAGTCCAAGCACTATACGCTGCACAATATTTTAGCTTGAAACTTTGTCAAGAACTTTTGGTGTCAACTTGTCTGTCTGTTAGCAAAATATCTCATGAATTGCTGCACATATTTTAATGAAACTCACAAAGTAATCATTAGATGTACATCTACGACTGATTAACCTTTGGAGTTAACCCAATTCAAGATGGCTGCCATAGATGTATAAACATTATCAACACACAAAAATGGCAATACCTCAGTCAAATTTACAGTTACAAAATTTGATTGATTTTGATTTGATTTGATTTTGTCATTGATAACATACTCAGTGATGTGATATTGTATGAGATTGTGCATAACATTATTTTCAAAATGTGACAAATTGCTACAACTCCAATTTAATTTCAAACTCTGGCATGAAAAATGGTGGGTGATATGCATTCCTTCAAAGAATAATAGAACTTAAATTACATGCAGGAGGCTTCTCCACTCCTTTTAAGTTAATTTTACTCATTTAAGCCAGAAAAAAGTCTGTAACACCTCCTAAAAGGTGAATAAAAATATATTTTTTTTTTTAAATAAAAAATGCCACATTTGCAAATAATGCAAGGAGCCTTTTATCCTATGTGTGTAGCAAAGAAAAAAGATGGAAAACTCCAGATTAGGAAATCTTTGTTTTTAAAAGAAAACCCATCACTTGGGAAGCTGGAGTAGTTGGACCACAATTAATCGCAAGCGAAAGATTCAAAGAAAGTCATCCATCACCTTCCTGTTTACATTCTTCAAGTTCATTTTTCAATGAAAGGGGGCTTTTTGAAAACCCAGTGGGCAGACACAGGAAGGGGAAGAAAAAAGGCTGCTTCCTTCTGGAAAAAGTGAAAAATGACCAGTTTGCTTCAAGCATTCATCCTTTTTCTGGCACGCTCTCACACTCAGGATGAGAACGAATCTTTGTGGAGCTGCAGCCATGCCTGGAGTTCTTGGAGGGCACGCTGTTGTGTGCTCCAGACTTCCTTTTCCTTAAATGAAAAACTCAACCTTCGATGATCTTTAGCTGTTGCGTATCATCAATCATTGAAGATTTTTTGGAGTGGGGATATTTTCTAGTTTAACTGTTTTTCTTTGGTTTTCTTCTCCTGTTTCCCAGAAACAAAAGAACAAGAGTCTTAACGCTCTGCAAGTTTGAACAGTGCCTTGAAAAAGTATTCATACTCCTTGAACTTTTCCACATTTTGTCGTGTTACAACTGCAAACTTCAAAGTATTTTACTCGGATTTTATGTAATAGACCAGCATTATTGTAAAGGGAAAAATGATATATGGATTTCAAAATTTTTTGTAAATATATATTTTAAAAGTGTGCTGTGCATTTATATTAAGCACCCCTGAGTCAATACAATGTAGACAAATCTTCTGCTGCAGTTACAGCTTCAAGTCTTTTAGGGTTTGTCTCAACCAGCTTTGAACATCTAAAGACTGAAATTTCTGCCTGTTCTTTGCAAAACAGCTCAAGGTCAGTCTGATTGGATGAGAGCGTCTGTAAAAAGCAGTTTTCAAGTCTTTCAAACAGATTCTCACGTCGATTTAGGTCTAGTCTCAAGTCTTTTACAGGCTCTGGTTTTGTTCCAAGATTGTCCTGTATTTAGCTCCATCTATCTTCAAAAAGCATCCCACCACATGATGCTTCCACCACCATGTTTCACAGTGGGAATGGTGTGTTCAAGTATTTTAGCGTTCTGCATTTAGACAGAAAAAGTTAAGTTTGGGTCTCATTTGAGCAAAGCAGCTTCTTCCACATGTTTGCTGTGTCCCTACATGGCTTGTCGCAAACTGCAAACAGGACTTCTGGCTTTCATTCAAGAAACACTTTCTTCTTTCTACTCTTACATAAAAGACCAGATTTGTGGACTGAATGACTAAAAGCTGTCCTGTGGACAGACTGCCCAACCTGAGCCGTCAATAAAAATTAGTGCGATCCGGATCGTGA
>JAOXNZ010000054.1:3154688-3166006 GCA_028566095.1 Kryptolebias brasiliensis | reverse complement strand
ACCAGAAACTTACCACAACAATTTCTACTGATGCTTTAATGGAAAGAAAACGATTGTGGATCAATTTATTTAATGAGTTTCAATAAATCAGCTCATTTTAAATCCTGTCTCTTGTGGACAAACCTAGAAAGTTTTGTGTACGTTCTAAGTAAATTTAGTAAATAATTCAGTTTTTACCACTTTGGCTCTGTTATGCTTTGCAGGATTTAAAATAACAATATACTGCCAAAAAAGCTTTGTGCATAGCTGTAGCTTCTCACTGCCAAATAACACTGTCAGAGACTTACAACCCCAAATATCATTTGGCTGAACTACAGAAACATAGCTTAAGAAATAAATAAGGTCATAACAACAACACAAATGGATTAAACTCCTATTCTGCTACATTTTTCCTATTTATGACTATTATATTTTGTAACAATTAGAGGGGTCCCAACCCCAGCTTTGAGAACCACTGGTGCGATCACATTTATGGATTTATGAACCAATCGTTTTTTTTACATAGGGAAGTTTTAATGTCTGTCACTAACCCTTATTAGATTCACCAACCAATTGAAACTCAAAACACTCTGTAAAGTTTTAGTGTTAAAACAGTTCTTTAACATTCTGGTTGGAAAGACCTCAGAGCAGGCTTACAGCACTGTGCAAAAGTTTTAAATCACTTACAACTTCTTTATGATTTGTGTCCAAGCAGCCAGACTTTGTTTCAAAGATTTTCAACTCTAGTCTAATGCCGACATAATGCTCTAACGCTTAAAAGTGCACCAATACATCAGAGTTGTCAGACTTCTTGTTTCTATATAACTTTTCCATAAATGTCACCATTGTTGACCTATTTTCAGTCACTTAGCATATGGTCACAGATTTGTTTTATTTAAGGACACATTACCCCATCCATATCAGGAAAATATTGTACAGATTTTGTTTAATACTTCATGAGTTTGAATTTAAAAATTAATTATAATTGACCCATCTTTATGACTTTGCATTCAGTACTTTTAATAGCTGCTTCAGAATCACCTTAATGGAATCAAAATCCTAACTTCTGTCTTTCAAACAGTGTTGTCTTTGTTATGTTTATAGACTCAGCTAAAGAAATTAGAGCAAATTGTGTCTTCATTCATCCTTTGAGTTTAGGAGCCTTTTTATGTCTGAATGATTCATAAGTAGGAGTTAAATGACTTAAAAAACAAAAAAATCCTTTGAAAATGCAGATACTGGACAGAAAATGAGTGAACAAGCAGCCAAAGTTCAAAAAATACTTTAAAAGACCTTAAACCACTTTCATATATTGGAGGGGGGGGTCTGTTTGGAAGAAAATTATGAAACACATGACATGACTCAAGAGATTTGAGCAATTCATTTTTATTGAAATGTCAGTTGTGATGTTTTGAGATGATTGCTACTCTGTTGTTTGGTAATTCAAAGGTTTGTTGAAGCGGAGAAATGAAAAGGTTCCAGTCTTGATGAAAAGCCTCATGTGAGTTGTTTGCCTGGGAATACTTGAACCTCATTGTAGTTGAGCGTAACAATGAAATAATGAAACTGCAGGCGGACTTAAGAGCAGCTTGTGTAAGCTTTTTCACTAACGGCATCAGCCTTGAGTGAACCGTAATAATTACCACTGGTGTTGTGTGCCGCTTTGTATCCCATGCGAGCGTTTGCCATGTTTCATTATTTCCTCACCTTGTGCTTTACACTCTGTCTTACAAGTCTGCCAGAACAGTTTTTATCTGCTGTTAGCGGAGATCTAAGACCAGTAATGTCTAAATCAGGACAAATCAAACCATTTAACAGCAGCCTGTAATTTCTCTACATGCATGGTTGTTTACCAGCATTTAAGTTAATGAACGCCTCTAATTTCTCAGTGATGCATGGTTGATGAGGATCCTGCATCCAGTTGTTTGGAATTAGCTGATGCTTAATGGTGTTATTACAAACATTCTCATTGTTGGCTTCAATGCAAATCCACAGAGCTAATTTTAAAACTCTCAGCTTCAGAGCATCCGCACTCTGGTATTACTTTCCTATTGTATTGTAATGTAAAGCATGGTGCATTGTGGGAGGTGGTAATCTAATCCCTGCTGCTGGGGATCCTGAGGGCGCAAGATCTCACCAAGCGATTGGACAATTTATCTTAATAACGTGACAGCAACATCATCATGCTGCTGCCCCTTGGAGCAACTGAGGCACCTGAACAGCACATGCAGATCCACAGTCGCATGCTACACTGCAAAATACACCCACACACACACACACACACACACACACACACATATTGAGCCACCTGCTCAATGGAGCAAGTGGAGCACATGTTTCCCCAGTTTCTAAAGTGGGCTAACTTATGTTTTTGATCCCCCATTTTCCCCCACAGTGTTCTTTTCTTTATATGTTTCATTTTGGGGTCTGTGAACATAGAGCTGATGGGACTTGTTGCTTGTCTCATCTGTCCAAAGGATTTTCTCCCAGAAGCTTTGTGGCTCGTCAATATGAATTTTGGTAAATTCCAGTCTCACTTTATTATGTACAAATAAATGTGTCCGCCTCTGTAAATGCAGGTGTGTGACACTTGATATGAGCGTTTTTGTCAAGGCAACATTTGGACTAAACATGGCCTAAAAGGGAAAGTTTTGTAGTTCTAAAGTTCTCAGTAGTTTTGTATCAACAAAAATAAAAACAAAAATAATCCTTAATGAGTTTTTGATTTTGAATCTCCCATATGAAAGGACGATACAATAACCACGGCACTAACCAAACGTACTGTCCCTATATGTGCGCCTTCATTTTATAACATAACCAGTCACCATGCATAAACAGGTGTGTCCCACTCCATTGACACTCACGCTTTGTTCCACACTGCTTGTATTGTTGCCTCGAGTAAATTCATTCACAGAATGTTGCTGCTTTGGCATCACACATTGAGAAAATCCATACAACATGAGCTTAACCTAAAAAAAACAAAAACATAAAAGATTATCCAACTACTACATGCTTTTCACTCAATATTACAGAGGATTTGTGAAAGCAGATGAGAAAATGTAGATATGTGTCACAGGAGTCTTAACAACAATGGATTGACACTGACATCTACACCTGCAGTGGAGTCAGTAATCCTGTGGGATATGCTGTCTTTAAAGTCATGATAAAGTTGAATTTTTTTTTTAAAGGATTTACGTCTTTTAACCCTTAAGGTGCCCCCATTTGGTATTTTTATTGCACACCGCTAAAAGGTAAAAGCAGGCAATACTGTTTTTGCTGATGTGTGTGCCTGTCTGTTACCAAAATATCTCATGAACTACTGGACAAATTATAATAAAACTTTCAGTTTGATAATACTCAGTGGATGTACTTCTAGAACTATTTAACTTTTCAACCACACCCAATTTAGGATGTCAGCCACAGCCAACTGACCTTAGAAAACATAAAAATGGCTATAATTCGGTCAATTTGACAGATATTGAGCTAAAGTTTGGTGTTGTAGTAGCTGAGAGTCATTCACAACACATACTCTGCATGCCAAAACTTCAAGGTTTAACTAAAAAGGCTACAACTTCATGAATTCTCAACGGAAGGATGTTTTTAGTCTAAAACTCTGGCACTGAAAGGCAGTGGGTAATATACATTCCTTCAAGGAATGTGAAGCCTTTAATTTGTAATGCAACAAATGACTGATGAAAGAGAAATAAATTATGGATTTGTGATGTTGAAGAATTCTTTGTGCTTTTGTAAAACCGAAGTTCTTGCTCTGAATGAGCAGAAATGTAAAAAATAACCTGAAAACCCGTAGCTGTTGCAGCAGAAATTTATACAGGAAGAATCAGGAGTATTTGTGTGATGCATCCTATGTTTTCTACGCAGAACACAATTACTCTGTGTTTAAGATCAGTAAAAAGAAAAAACTAAGACTGGTGGAAACCTGCTGCTTGCATGGAGGCATGTCAGGTTAGTAGGTGGTTCCACTTTGTGGCAAATTAGACAGAATGGACAAAGAAGATCTGCAGCAATGTACAAAACGAGTGGAGAAAATAGTATTCAAGCATGCAACTTGTGCACACTCAGTCGTATACTTTCATTTTATTACTTTGTTTTTGCTCTTGAAAAGGTCATGACTTCATAGTGTAAGTTGTTGCTGTAGTTGGAAAGAGACTCTGGTGGGAGATATCGGGAAGAAAATCTTTACTGACATTTAGAAGCCTGGAAATTCTTCCTTAGAATTATCTTGGTGGGTTTGTGGTACTTTCCGGGGGGTGGGGGGGGGTCTACTGTCACAGTTATCTTTGAAAAACATCTTTTCTTTGCTAGAGGGCATACAGTATGGAAATGTTTTTGTGGCTCTTACTTGTTGACAATAGGTGAAACAAGTGCTGGGATGTATTATAATGAAGACTGATATTGTGTGGTGCCCTGACCTTCTCTTGAATATGTGTGAGATAACCAGACATTATTAAGGACACAAGAAACACGAGCAGCAAAGACAAAAGTAAGACCAGTAGGAGGCAAACAGTATTTAGCAAAATCAAGATCAAGGAAAAACAAAAAGCCACAAGCAAAGACTCTGACAAGACGCTGTGGGAGGAGTTATAAACAGTTCAGTAAATGAGTCACCAACAAGGTTTTCTAAGAATTATCTACTGTGATACAGGTGAAACAAAGGAGTGCAGGAAGCCAAGGAAAAAACAAAAGCAAAATACAGAAAATAAAGGCCTAACATTCCTTGAAGAAATGCATATCGCCCACCACCTTTCATGCCAGAGTTTAAGTCTGAGGTCATGACAGAAATGACAGAGTTGTAGCCACTTTGGTCAAATCTTGAAAATAATGTGATGTCATGCTCTGAGTGTGTGTGATGAATGACATTTAGGAACTACCACATCAAATTTTTGCATAATATCTGTAAAATTGAGAGAGCCGTTTTTGTGTTGGATAATATCACCTCTAAGGAAAGGTGAAATACTATCTATTTTCCATCAAAAATCTCACTCTAATTTAAAGGTACTCATTACAAAGTCATGAAGATCAGTCAAAAGAAAAATGATAAATCCACACAATATATTTTCTTATTTATGGATAATGTGTCTTCAAATTAAAAATCTGTCAGTGTAGTTTGGTTCTGGAAGACGTTTAGTAAAAAAAACTGCATGTGTTTGAATGTTGAGCTCTGTCTTTATGGTGCTCCACCATCCTGTTAATCACCAATGTTTATTGTTCATAGTTGTCTTCCTCGTTCTTTCTCTTTTTCTTGCCGTTTAGCAGCAGATTCACTTTTACATTTCCATCTAAGTCTCCTCCAAGATTTTACAGTTGTCTGATTTTGCCTGCCATATTTATTTACCTACGCAGACTACAGCCAGCCTAATGTAGGTCAATCACGTACTCAAGCTTCCATGTGGTTTTTGGCAGATTCTGCTTTGTGTACATGAAGTGCATACCCACATTTCAGAATTGCATATTCTGCATATCTGGAAAGCTGCAGGAGTAAACTCTTTCAAACTGCACCATATAGTATCTTCATGATATCCTTTTTTTCATACTTTGCAATGAGTACCTTTATTTTCCTTTATTAAAAAACATTTTAGAAATTCGTATGTCCTGCTGCTGCTATGTGCAGAAGTTTTACTGTCCATTGTCAATGATTTACTGTGAAAAAAATCAAAAAATGCGTAAAAAAAAGGATCATGTGTACACAAATCATATACAGGGCACTTTATTTCAAGCTTGAAAGCTTACAGAAACATGCTAATGTTGCTGCAGGTTTTAAAGGGTCCGTGCATCTGGTTGTAAATGCAGTTTGACAAAGTTAAAGCCTCCTTACAGAAAACAGACTTTGAGGCCCAACCTTCACTTCATATGACAAAAACTGGAGGTTATTACCTATATATTACATTGTACCAGGATCCACTTATGGCAGCTTCAAAAATGACTTTAGATTTCTCTTTTTAAAGCTCAAAAACATCCTCAGCAGTACTGAGATGTTGTAATTTGATTTTTCCCTGGGACAGTTTGGATACTATAACAGCACAGGTGTTTGTGTTTTTTATTTTTACTGCATATCCCTTCACACCAGGAGTGGACAAGCTGACATAAAGTGCAGAAAAATGGCTGTTAGACTGGGAGTTTGGCTTGAGGAGGCTGCCTGGCTGACACATAGTTTGGGCTCGATGCTTCAACATGTCATCATGCTTTTGTTGTTGTGTCTGTGCTGGATCAGCTGCATACATATTGCATGTTTCTGAGGCTGAAACGGAGATGAAACGCCACACCCTGACTGGAAGAACACCATCAGCTGGGAGAACAAGCATCCCTGCTGTTCTCTCCCCCCCCCCCCCTGTTTTTTCTCACTCACATTTGAAAACGCTTTGTGTCACTGAAGCTGCCAGAGCAGAATCTCACAGACCAGAGGCTTAAATCCACGGGCCGGACTGAGCCTGTGGCCCTTCTTGTGTGGTACTGAAACTTCCCTCACCCTACCGTCTTCAACCCCCCCCCCGTCCCCTCTGCCAGACTATCACACCCCTTCAGGGAAGACATGCACTGAGCTGTCAGCTTGTATTTGTGTCAACGAGTAAACAAAAGCAGACATACAGAGCTGCTCATTGGTCAACTTGTGGGAGGAAACATCTTTATGTACATATCATCTCAAAAGAAGCATCTCTAACTCTAAATAAAGATTAAAAAATGTTTGTCTGTACACACTCATATTTATTTTTACCTTGTTGGTGACAGCTGCTGCATGACCACAGTTATTTATTTTCTATTCTGCTTAAAATGCAGAGTGTTTTTTTTTCTGTTGCCGCTCACTTTAACAGTGATTTTTCCTTTCATGTACCCTCAGGTTCTGCTCCAGCACACAGAAACATGATGTGAGGATATCTACTCATATGTCTAAGCCATAAAATGATTATTTGTCATTGAAGCGTTTTTTTTAATCCAGCATACAAGCATAAAATGTCATAATTTCTTGTGTAAAAGCCTTGTTTTTAAGAAGAGATGCTTTCCTCATTAGTGAGATTGACCATTTTCACATTGTGACTAACACCAGCGTGGTTCCTGATGTGGGCGGTTAGCTTTCATTTTGTTTAAACAATTGTTGCGCATTGAGTACAGCAGCACAGTGTGAGATGTTCACATGCCTGAATATTCCAGACCCCTGTTTGCTTTATGTTTAACACCATTAGTTCCCACATTGTTTGGTATTAATCGTGCTGTCATCCACACAAAGCTGGATTTAACAAACCTTTGGCCCGAGGAGCAAAAATCTTGTTTATTTATGTAGAAACAAAACAAAAATGGTTTTAATAAAGGAAATGGACACACAGAGATCAAACGACAAAGACCAAATAAATGAGTAAATGTTGAGCGACGTGTCTTCAAAGCACCAGGGGACACATCCGTGTGTAATGGCTTCCAGTTCTGTGTTCAGCAGCAGATTATCCTCAGATTGTCACCACAGAGGAGCATCATTGTGTGAATGTTGATTCAGCCTTTATTGCTATAAAGTTTTTCTAACTTTTATACTTTTCAAAGTCTTTACCTTTATATAATATTTTCCAGCATAGAAAAACATTGAGATCTTTTCAGTTCCCTTAAGAAACATTGAAACCTTGAAATCTGCTTTAGCATACTTGCTCTGATTTCATCTTCTTATGCAACTTTTAGCTTTTAGCTACCATTTAGCTGCTTTTACCTAACCTTTTACTACTTAGTCATTTGTTATGTTAGCTTTTAGCTTGCCTTTTGCTACTTTTAGCTTTTAGCTAGGAAATTTCATCACTCAGCATTCATGTTGCATTTTCAAAAAATGTAGTTTCTCTTGTTTAATATTAGTGTTTTGTAGTGATGCAGGAGATACTCTGAATTATGGAGAACTACTCTGTTTATCTGATGAAGTTATCTGGTTAGTACTGTATTTCACTTTTGTATTTTGTTTGCAGATTTAACCAAACTCTACTGAAATTAAAGACCTAATAATCTTTAAAGGAATGCATATTGTGTGCCACTTTTCATGCCAAAGTTTTAAACTAAGATCATCTTGTGTTGAGAAATGACAGCCAAGAGAAAAAAGACTATAATGCTAAGGTTGATTAGCTGTGGCAGCCATCTTGATGTGGGTGGACTCTAAATGTTAATCAGTTGTAGATGTACAATCAGTGCTTACTTTCAGAAAGTTTCTTTAATCTGTGTCCAGTGGATCATGAGATCTTTTGCTAACCCAACAACCTAACAGATGTATCGCACACACACAAACATGGCAAAAACATTATCACCCTTTCGTTTTTGGTAACAGGTGATAAAAATGATAAAATGGTGAGGGAGGCACTCAGAAGGTTTGCATCTTGACCAGATGTGTGACATTGTCCATCTTGGAAGTAATTACTTGATGCTGATGCAGATCTTGAGGTGCATTCAGGGGGTTTTAAAAAGTTTTTTATGAGGAAAATACAATAAAAAAAACTAGAACAAAAGCTTTTAAACATGAATTAAAACATAAGATGTTCTAAGAAATTCTCTCGATGCAGTTCAGTTCTGCAGAGCATCTGAATCCTTGTTGCCTGGACACTGAGGCTAAGATCTCTTTATTTCAAAGAAGTGAAACTGTAAGATATCAGCAAGTATCTGATATCGTATTTAACACATCCCAGAATATGTGATCAGGTTCTGGTGTAATGCTGAGAACCTTGGTCTGCGGGAAATCTGATAAAAGAAAGAGGAAGTCTGAAATGCAATCAGGGACAAAGCTGCTTAAATGTGAGAAGCAGGATCAGAAAATCAACTCAAAAATCAATCAGCTTCCTGTTAAACGAAAAACAAGCTCTAAACTGATGTATTCATCTAAGCTAAAAGTCTCTCTGCTACATTTTGTAAATTTTTTTGGTAGAATAATGGATTTCTGGTTTATGCAAATTGTAAGATAGTCAAAAAAAAAAAAACATAATTTAGAGTGTTAAAACAGGACTGACTGACCTCAGTTAAATGAATGTCGAAGTTACAGCAGCGCATCACAGAAAGGCTTCTAACAGAGGGTTTAGTGTAATTTCACAGTAGAGGCTGAATTTATCATCCCAGAAAGTGTTTCCTGCTGTAACATTTAATGCTTTGTCTGACTCAAGCTGAAGGAAATTTGCATTAAATTATTTTTGTCTTTTAAACAGTCTCTAATGTTGGTTTAAATGTTTTCTTGCCTCCTGCCATGTAATGCGGGGGATCATGTAAATGCCTGTGTGTGCATTTGTTTATCTGTCTTTTTGCAAGATATCTCATCAACCACTGAACAGAATTTAATGAAACTCTCAGAAATTATTAGTTGTACATCTATAACTGATTAACTTCTGAAGGCAACCCTACTAAAGATGGCCACCAGAGCTAATCTACCTTTTCCAACTCACAGTACTGTAACTCAGAATTACAGATAATGATGTGAAGTTTATGTAGTAGTAGCTGAGAGTCAGTCTTAACACATACTCCAAGTCTTAACAGATCTCACAAGATATGGCTGTGGCAGCCATCTTGAATTAAAACTGCTGAAGCGGGTGATGTGAATCCTTCAAGGAATGCTAGGCCTTTAGATTCTGTTGCTTTAATCTTTTTCTGTTTTTATGTCTTTGCTGTAAACTTCTTCTTCTTGTTATTTCTGAAGCGACTGTGAGTTTTCTCAGACTGGAGTGCAGGAGAAGATCTTTATTGCTTTTTAATGACGATAAACCTCTCTAAAGCCTTTAAATCTTTTGTAGACTTGGTCTGCATGTAGAAAAGCATCAAAGTCCTGACCAACCACCGGAGGACTTGATGTGTCTGACCAAAGCTTTAAAAACAGACAAAAACTTGGAATTATCTCAAACCAAATCCCTCTTTCTGATGTACAAAGATGCTCAAATAGTTTGTGTTTCATGTATCAGATGTTCTTTCAGAACAGAATGTTTCTGTTTGAGTAGGAAGTTTAATGTTTCCGCCGTCATCATTTGGTTCATGTCAAAATGACGTGTTCTGTTTGATAATGTGTTTGTTTTACATTTATGCGCAGCACCTGTGTATAATATAAATTCATTCCTTGTGTTTGTCGTTTATTGGGCCCTTGAGGAATGAGGTGTTTTGTGGGAAATTACAGAGATTATTTTTCTGACAGCCCTGACATTTTTCCTGACAGACTGATCCTTCAGAGCAGTTGGAACCTGTTAGCGTCAGACGCTGACAGTTAAAATTGTGAAGCTCATTTAAAGTCGAGACATTTCCCCTGCATTGTTGTCGTGAAGTCAAACGGAGGTGCGGCGTTGTGAGCTGCAGGTGCTTTGCTCCGGCTCGGCACATCGCTCTGACCCTTCGGCTGCAGGAATTTAGAGAAGTTCTTTGATGTTGCCAACAGCTATTATCGTCACTGCGGAGCGTGTGGGTGTTATTAGGAGTCGAACATGTTTTCTCTCATTTATCTTGTCACTCATCCATCCTCTGGGGCTGTTTATGAGCTAACAAACAAACACAACTTATCTGTAAACAACAGCTAAACAGCCTTGTCTTCCAGTTCTGCTTCTTGCTTTTGGCTCACTGCTCATCACATCTTTTTGCTTTTACTAAACTCTTGATGCTTGGAAGCATAATTACTCAAGGTAACCTCACATGACTTTGAATTTTAAACTGAAAAAAATTGGAACTTCTTAAAATTTTCTCTTGATTTGACTGCTGGAGCTTTATTTTAATGGGAAGTTGGTTTGTGCAGGAAATAGTTTTGTACAGTGAACCTTGTCCTCCATTTCTGAAATCCTATTATAAATCAACTTCCTTCTCTAAACCTAATATTAATTTGGGACTTGCTTTTGTAATTAAAAGCTTATCATTCCCTGAAGGAATGCATATCGCCTGCCGCCATTTGTGCAAGAGTTTTTATGCTCTGATGGGATGAGGTTATAACCCTTTTAGTCAAACCTTGTGAATAAAATGATTTTGTGTGATCTGTTAGCACTTGTAGTATGTGTTATGAATGACTTAGCTACTACCACACCAAATTTTAGCACAGCATCAATAAAATTCACTGAGTTATAGCCATTTTTGTGGAAGCTAAGGTTAGCTGTGCCAGCCATCTTGAATGGAGTTGACATCAAAAGGTAGTTAGTTGTAGACATGCATCCAGTGACTGCCTCCTGAGAGTTTCATTAAGATTCCTTAACTGGTTTATGAGATAATTTGGTAATACTATAGACCAGGGGTGGGCAACCCTGGTCCTCGAGTGCCACTATCCTGCATGTTTTATTATTGTTTCCCTGCTCCAACACACCTGATTCAGTGGTTAAATTACCTCTTCATGTTCTGCAGAAGCCTGTTAATCACCC
>JAOXNZ010000054.1:3136012-3149040 GCA_028566095.1 Kryptolebias brasiliensis | reverse complement strand
TGCCTTGGCTTTGATTTCCTGGATTCTCCACATTTATTCATGCTTTATTTAGTTTCTTCCCCTGAGTCCCAGGTAAGTTTTGCTCATTTCTGATTGGTTGCATTTTAAAAATAACATCATGATGAAACAATTCAAACGTTTAATATCTGGATCATTTAAAGATTTGACGTCTCCATAACAGAAATCTGTTACTAATTATCTCTTTTATTTTTAAATTCTGGTTTTGTTCATCTCTACAGCCATATACAGCTGATTGTTTAACCCTTTGCTCACTTTTGTGCTCAGTGGTAAATTGTGCTAAATATTTGACAATAACATTTAAACTTTAAAGTTTAAATTATCATTGTTAGGTTTTATATTGGAACTATATTTACTTTTAAACAGCACATGAACTCCATGTCACCAGTCAATTCTCTAAAATATATTTATAACTTTACTCACGGAAATTCACCACAAAACAATTGTGAAAATTCTGATTTGCCACAAAACAAACAAACAAAAAAATAAAGCACCCACAGTTCTGTGCAAACTTGACCTATCAATCAATTTCTTTTTTGTCTGTTTTTGCTTTTTAGGAGCTAGAATGTTTAGAAATATTTAAAGCAATGGCTCAATATAAGCTTTACAGAGAATTTTACAAAGTTTTTGTTGGACACTGACAGAAAGTCTGAAGAACTGTAGCTCAGGTTCACTTTATGACAAGAATGTCTGGTTACTTCAAATCAAAATATGAAAAAATGAAAGGTTATATACATAGTTTACCTGTCAGGCAAGTCATTCCTGTGATATTGGAAGTGGCTCAACATCCAGTTGAATTTAAAGACATGAGCGTTGATTAGAAAACTTCACACTTCTGATTTCCATCAGAGGATTACTAATTATTGCCTTTTCGCTTCGGTGGTAAGCAATAAGGTTTTTGCTCGTGTTATCATGAACCACTAAAGGGATTTTAATAAAACTTTGAGAAATCAATCACTGCGTGTACATTTACAACTGATGAACTTTCGGAGACAACCTGGTCGCACCAGCTAATCGACCCCCAGTCTACACAAAATGATTTATAATTCAGTCCGGTTTACAGATTATTGAGGTAAAATTTGGTACAGTAGTAGCTGAGAGTCATTCACAGCACGCATGTGAGATCGCATGAGATTGCACATAATGTTACCTTCAACGTTTGACCAATTGGCTATGACTCCGTCATTTCTGAAAGGCAGCGGGTGATATGCATTCTTTCAAGGAACGCTAGGCCTTTAAGCTTAACATATTTTCTTTATGCTTTTGAACTACAGCAGGGTGCCAGTTTTTGATTAAACTTGTTCAGAATTACAAATAATGCTGTCAGACTCTAATATTGAAAACATTGTCATTATCGTCGGGAGGAAAAGGCTTCGGTGTTTCAGTCTGTGGCGCGAACATTTTAGCTTTACATACCAACAGATGTAGAGAGCAGACATATCAAAATGTTGCTGGTTTCCCTCGTGACATTTTGCACAGTGAGAGTAACATGCATGAGAGGACAGGATGTATCACAAGAGTATCTCTGTCACTGTTCCTGCTCAGAACAGGCTAATTGTAGCTAAGCATTTTCCTTTTTTTAAATTTTTTTTTTTATATACTGACAGCCAGTTAAATCCCACGTTCCTGAGACTGTGGGGGAAAGAGCTGTGTCAGTGATTTATCTTGGAGGTAATTTCTGTCTGGGACTGAACGCAGTCTTAGCAGTTTTGAATTTCTTGAGAAATTATACTGATTTTTTTTTTATGAAGACTTTATGGCAAATACCGCACATGCTTCTTGCTTCAAACCAGTGTTTGTTTTTGTATATGGAAACTTCAGGAGATTTGTGCTGGAGACTTTGGCACCGAGACATAAGTGGTATTGAGTGTTTGCAGAATCTCTACAGGCTGTCAGCAGAGTTTGATAAACGCCACAGATAACTCACAGTGCTGCTTATTTACTTTCAGACACTTCCCTTTGATTACCTATAATCTCCACTGTTGATATTTAGATTTCATTTTCTTATCATGCCACCTGCATGCAGAAGCACCCTCTTTCTCGTTCAATAAAAATCATTGACTCAAACTTGAAATATTCGGTCTCATCCAGACATCATCTGCTGCTGCTTGCCAAAGACCACATTAAAGGGAACTAAGTTTACGGTGTCATTATCGCCCACCACCGGAGGGCGAAGCAATGATTATTGAACAGAATTAAACATTAATGTACCTCTACTCTAACAGCAAAATGGGCATCATGTGCAATAATAAAACAATTTTACCAAAGTTTGTGTGTCCAATAATAGGACATCTGTGTAACTTGTTTTAATGGCTTTCCACAATCACAGTCTGCTCATAGATTGTAGGTGCCAGTGCGTATGCTTTTTTATTTCTTCTATAAGACATCTGTGTGGATTTTGACTATCAACTGCTTACTGTTATTTTCCAGGCATTATAAAGTGTATGGTTTGTTTTGCTTAATCTGGAACAGTACAGGAAAGTTTTGTTGTACTTATGACAATGTTTGTATTATGACATAAAGCTTTTCATTTAATTTAAAATACAAAAATGTCAGTAACTTAGCCAATTTTTAGATAAACTGAGCTAAGATTTGATGTGGTAGTACCTAAAAGTTATTCCTATCACATACTTTAGCACTAGCTAATCTTGTAAAATGCGTTGTTTTGTTTTTTTTAGAACTTAAACTATGTGGAGTCAACTTTGCAAAATATCTCATGAACATTGGATGTATTTTTATCCAAAACTGCAATAATTCAGTCAGTTTTACGTGTAACTAAAATGTGCTGTGGTAGAAGCTGAGTCATTATCAACTAATTCCCAAACACAAACTGATTGCACAATATCTTGTGAAATTTCACATTATTGGACAAAAATGGCTAATTTCTTGACATAAGACTGTTTTAGTTTAAAACTGACATGAAAGGTGGTGGGCGATATGCATTCCTTCAATGAATCCTGGATCTTTATTTGTAGTTGTGTTTACTTTGTTGCTGTATTCTGATGCAGTTGCTTCTACATGTACTGGATTTTCATCTGTTGGTTATAACTGTACTTTGTTTTTATTGCTTTTATTTATTTATCTTGCACTTGATTGTGCATCTGTCTTTAAAAAGTTTTTTTCTTCGATTAAAAAAGTGTGCAACAATCTTTTAAGTGATTTAATAGTGTTTATATAATGTATTTTCAAGTTACATCTCAAATATACATATATAGGCATTAAACTATCTAAAGGTCTGTTGTTAATTTTCCATTTGCAGTCAATAACCAGCATGTGAAATAATCATTTTTAAATGATCTGAGCTGTAATTTCCTGCAGTTTGAGGAGCATCATTATTCTGATTCCCAACAATAAACTAGATAAGATCGTTTCCTGTTTGAGCAATATGCTCATTGTGCTATAAAAAGAGTTCAATCTGAAGGTTTCATACGGAGCACAACAATAATTTTGTTTAAAATCAGATTTAACTGAGAGGTTTATGGCTTCAGTGTGATTTATTCTTGTTCCTTTGTTTCCCAGGTCCGTGGGGGAGATGCATGGGCAGCGACTGTGGTCCAGGCGGCAGCCAAAGCCGAGCAGTCTGGTGCGCCCATGTGGACGGTTGGACGACTCTTCACACTAACTGTGACCAGGGTCAGCGTCCCTCCAACCAGAGAAACTGTTTCCGTGTGTGCGACTGGCACAAGGACCTTTACGACTGGAAACTGGGTGCCTGGAATGAGTGTGTGCCAGTGTCGGCAAGGACCTTCGGGGCCCCGCGGCAGTTCACGTGCAGTGGAGGCGAAGAGGGCATTCAGACTCGGGAGGTGGGCTGCATGCTCAAGTCTGATGGGTCTCCAGCAGAGGATGCCATCTGTGAGTACTTTGAGCCCAAACCTCGCCTGGAGCAGGCGTGTTTGATCCCCTGCCCTCAGGATTGTGTGGTTTCTGAGTATTCACCATGGACTTCCTGCTCCAAAACGTGCGGAACAGGCCTCAGGAACAGAGTACGAAGTGTCCTGGTTCCTCCACTTTTTGGAGGCTCCATTTGTCCTAATCTCACCGAGTTCCAGTCTTGTAAACCAGGACCTTGCACAGGTCCCGAGGGCCTGTATAGTCTCAGGATCGGACAATGGAGCCCTTGCGCCCTACCACAAACACGAACAGCACGGCAGGCCAAACGCAGGAAAGGTAAAGGCCAAGGGCTCAGGGATCGAGCAGGAGTTAAAGATCCTGAGACCAGGGAACTTATTCAGAAGAAACGGACCAGGAATCGCCTTAACCGGCAAGAAAGTCCCTTCTGGGACATTCAGGTGGGATTCCAGACCCGGGAAGTGATCTGCATTCATAGGAATGGGAGCAATGTTGGACGCAAGTGAGTGGAAATACTTTTTTTTTTATGCTATGCGACAGCAGGTTTAATTTTATTTTTGTCTCTTTGCTTTTATACCATGTACATTATTTGATTTGTGTTGCAATTTTTTAATATACATCTGTTATTTTTACTGATTTATTTCTTGGCAGTTGGTCATTTTCATGCTGGTGCTTAACGTCAGTGTGTTTCTAAAAGCTACACATGTCAGAATTGCCCTCCTGAATCTTTTCCTCTCCCTGTCAGGAGGTGACATATTGAGGAGGATGTTTATCGGCTGTGTTGTTGTCACTGCCGTGCTGTCAGAGCAATGAGCCACAACTGCCATTACAGTGTATTTGATGTCAAGTTCAGAAGAAGGAAGTAGCAAAAAAATGACTTCTCCTTATGACATGAGATCAATCCTGGCCCTGACTTTGGTATTTTACACAAAAAGACAATTTGGGGTGTTTTGTCTTGTGGGCTTGACTTCCTATTTTATCATAGTAAAGTCAAAAAATCCAGCATCAGTCAGTATATAAAGAAAAATATAGAAAATTCTTGCCAAGTCCCAACACTATTGTGTGTATGTGTGTGTATATAGTAATGTGACTTATTTTTTTCTACCACCGTTAAGAACATTAAAGACAAGCTCAAGAAATTGCATCTTCTGGAAAAATGCAGTGAATGCTGAAGATAAAATTACCTGAAATTCATGATTTCAGTAAAAGCTGAAATCAGTAAAACAGTAGCTAACAGCTCAACCATAGATAAATGCTAAACAGAGCAAAACAGTACTTTGATTTTATGTTACATTATTAACTTTAATAATCTGAAGCATTCTGGCTACAACATTCTTAATAGTGTATTAGGGTTTAAATAAAATACATTTACACAAGGTTTTAGCATAGAAGTAACAGTTCTTTGTTGTTTTTTTGCATGAAATGTTGTTCTGCTCATGTCTGAAGTGAAGCATGCGCTCAAATATTTCTGTACATGCATCAACCAGAAAGTGTTCAGACCTCCAGAGTGATGCCTTCAATCTGATACTTCTCAAACTGTAGCTACAAGCTAAAGTTAGCAAGATAGTAGCTAAAAGCTACAAGGAGCGTAAAGACATAATTGGAGATTTCAGTGTATTTCTATGGGGATTTTTTTAAGTTAAATTTAAAAAGTATAAAGAAAATTTTAAACGTCATACCACACTGTCTGAAATCCATTTTGATATTTTAATGGTTAAAATAGAAAAAAATATGCAGAAGTAGTTTGATTACAACAAACATACAGAAGAAACTCTAAAGAGGGACACGGTGTGAATGCTGAATCAGCATTTATGCAAATATACTGTAGCTTAAAAGATGTAGAATTGGAAATAAACCTAATAAAAGCTTGCCTTGTGAGTGAGGGTGGTAATTTTATGTAATCTGATAAAGTAACAATTGAAACTCCACAAAGAAAATGATCACTTGTCACTGACTCATGCTTTCAGTGGGTTTTGTTATCTAAAATACATGCTGTAACTCTGAGTTTATCCATGTGGGATTTAACTTGTTTGACCTGTCATTACTTTTGCTGTCAGGCTGAAAATAAGACAGAACACTTGAGTCAGTCAAATATTTTACCATCAAAAATGCCCTTCCTCTCTCCTTCTGATAGGAAAGCACCATTAATGTAAACATCAGAGCAGATTGTTTTAAACAATAGATTCAGTAAAGAAACCTGAACTTGCTCTTGTAAGTTCATGTTGGACTCATCAGGCAGGGCTGATGACACAAATAAATCTGTAAAAGCTTAAAAGCATTAATTTTGACCGCAGTAAATGCTTCTTTATGGTGACTTTGTTCCTAATCACGAGTTACATCTCTTAATATAACCTGATTTGCATTTTTTATTGAAAAAAGCAGAACATCCATTAGTATGTTTGGCTTAATGTGCATTTGAAGTGATATTCACGTAATGTTTTATTTATGGTGTCGATGGCGAAATCGCTGCAATCAAGACCTCCGAATGTTCCAATGGTCGTCCACAAACATTTTACTGTTTTGTAATTGTTGCAAATCAGAACTTATGCAGTTTGATTTATGATCTCTCATCCTCCATTGTTCTGACTCCCAAATGAGTAGTTCAATTATTCCACAGTATAAAGTAATATTTAGTTTTTGTGCTGTGGTAGTTTAAACATTGCTAATTCTATTTTAAATTCATCAATGCTGTTCACCATCCAAGTTCAACAAAATGTAAATCCTGCAATTGATCCATCTTTTTTTGTTGTTCTGTAGCTCAAGTGCTTCTCACAGGGTTTGTAGTCTCCAGAAAATCATCTCAATATCAACACTTAAAGCTTCTATCAGTCTTAATTCCTGTCACACGCATAGTAAGTTTTGATAAATTATGCACTAAATCAATTCATTAATGTTTTGTTGGTGTGGGGCTTTCACCAGTGACTGAAATCCACTATTTTAAAGGAACCTTGAAAACAACTCGCATGCCCCAAGGAGCGTAAATATTAATCCTTGACTTGTTTATTTGGTGTTTTTAAAATATTTATGGTTGTTTGTGCGACTTGTGGAAAAGTGGAACAAACTTCCCAGAGCTGGTCGTGTCCTAGCCAAACCCCGAACATCCTGCTCGCTTCATTTCTGATTTTGTTTGATGAACATCTGTCATTGGGATGCTTTTTTTCTCCGTAGTCCCCAACTTTGTCCCAGACAGGCGGCTTCCTAAAACAGAGTTTCCTGTTTCTCTCCATGTTGATCAGATCTGCTTGCTGCTGTGGGGGTATTTTATAACTTTATTGCTTGTATTGCAGAACACGCTGGCATGATTTGGTGCCATTTTCTTTATTTTTTTTTGTTTTTTGGCACTACTTTTTTCCTCAGAAGTTGTTCTAATTTTTTTTTCCTCTCGAAGGCTCAAAAGTTAGCTTTTCTTTCATCATTTGTCCTACATAGAATTGTTTTTCCCACCATTTTTATCAATGCAGTTCCAAGTAATGAGTGTGCAAATGTTCGCAGACTCTCTGACAGCCTGTATCTTGTCTGGGAGCTCTTAGACTCAATTGTTGAAACCTAAAGGCTTTAAAATGAGCCTTTTCTCTGCATCGACTTACTTATTTAAACAGAAAATGATTGTCCTCATTCTGTCTGAATGACTGAGATGAAGCAGTAACTTCCTTATGCAACTTTGAAATCTACACCAAAATTCCCCAGCATGCACACAACAAACAGGGTGGACTCCACGGATCCAGAGATTGCAGAGAAAAATGGGTCACTGGCTGCATTAGGGGCTTTTTAAAACACAAGAAGTTCCATCTGAGACAAGAAATTGAGCCATCACCCTCAGCGAGTTGCATTCTGTTTAAATTTCTCATTGTTGTCCTCCAAAAAGCAAAATGAGCCAGCATACCATGTGCGCTTGGCAGAAAAACAAAACCCAAGATTTTTCACAGTGTCACTTCAACACCACTTCAAAGTCTGCAGAGGTGTTTTAATCTGCGACGACACAGGAGTTAGAGGAAAGAAAAACAAAAAAGAACCACAGCTCACATGTTTCCTGATTTATACCCAAAATCTGAGATGCTGGAGGTGAAGTGTGGCAACGTCTAAATGAGAGGTTTCTAAATGAAGCAGAGCTGTAATTAGCACTAATAGCTCATCAGCTGCATTACCTCAGGGGGAAAGGCTTCCAGAATGAGTTTCAGAAAACAGACGGCTTTGGTTAGAACAAATTTCTAATAATTGAAAAAGAACCCTAGGAGGACAGGTTACTCATCGCTTCTAAATGTCGTTATATGATGAAAAGATGTGGGCGAACAATAGATCAGAAGCTCTTTTGGACGTCTTAACACTTGACTTATTGATGCACAGAATCAAATTTTATTCCTAAAGTGAAATGAAATGTGTATTTTGAAAAGAATGGCTACACTGTGGCATCAAAGGCTATAAGAAAAATTACTCAAACTTTATTTTTACAAAAAACACTTCTTGCTATTGATGAACTAAAGTTTCTGGTTTTACTGCAAACATGTTTTGGCCTGTACACAAAAGTGAGGAATTTAAAATGGGATAGTTTTTTATAAATCCTTTTGAAATAAAGTCCCATAACACTATAACAGCCTTGAAATATAAACTTGCTTTTCTAAAGTGATGTCTTGAGTATATCTGAACATAGGACACTGTATGTCTTCTGAAAGGTTTTCCATCGTCTGCGCTGTTGCAGCTGAACTGACCGCGACATAGTTCCTCCACATATAGGGCATTGAAAATGAACTTTCCTAGACTGTTTTTGAGTAAATGCATGACAGTTTTCTTCCATCCAGATTTTGATATTTAAATCTTTATTAAAAATAATATTGGTTTTGTGTTGGCAGCACAGCAGAGCAGTTTGCATGTTTTCCCTGTGCATGTGTGGGTTTTCTCCAGAACATGCATGTCAGGTTAATTGCCAACTAAACTGTCATAAGTTGCAACTGTGTGCATGAGTGGTTGCTCCTTCATCTCTGTGTCCCTGTGATGGACTAACAATCGGTCCAGGGCATACCCAGCCTCTTGCACCTCTCTCTGCTGGAGATGGTCGCCAGCTCCCCTTGACCTTGCTTAGAAAAGCGGGTAAAGAAAATGGATGGTGGATGGATGACTTTGTGTTAATACTTTAATGTATTTTCTGTTTCTTATTGGAAAGTAAAGCCAACGGCTTATTAGCTCAGTTTGTCATAGAAGGAAAATGTCAAGCCTGGTTTAGTCTGAATATAAAGTAATCCTTTATCTTGTGTGTTTAATCTTTAATTGTATTGCTCCATAGTAACAAGATTGAGCTTTTGTTTACATGGGTTTGTGTGAAGGATTTCATCAGTTTTATAAGGTCTTAATGGGATCTTGTCCTCCATATTTTTACCCAGTCCTAATCCTTAAAATGCAATATTTTAGATTTTTTTCTTTTTTTTTTTTCTCCTTTGGTCCAGTTTAAATTGACAGGTCAAAAAAGGATTCTGTAGAACTTGATGAGAAGCTGTTGATGTAACTCATTTCTTTTAACCAGCTGAGAACCTTTTGGAGCAGGGAGGCATGTAAGGGTAGTGTGCCTTGAAGATTGATTGATACTTTTTTAGTAGTCCTTATTGAATCCCAGGTTCAATAAAAGGGTTAATATCATCTAAAATTCATACTTTACCCTTAAAATTTAACTGGTTTAACTGAAATTTGCACCATAGCTTGACATCTGTCCTTCTTTACCTTCTCCCAGCCTGTGCATGCCTCGGGACCTTCCGCTGACCATCCAGTCCTGCGTCCTTCCCAAAGACTGCCAGGTTACCGAGTGGACTGAGTGGAGCTCCTGCTCAAAGACCTGCGTGGACCCAGAGTCTCTGAGAGGAAATCGCACTCGGAAAAGACAGGTGCTGCAGTTCTCTGTTGGTGAAGGTGTGGAATGCCCACCGCTGGAGGAGACGGAGTCTTGTGAACCTCAGGGTGAAAGCCTGCCGCCCTGCGCGACGTGAGTTTCTAATTACTGACAAGGGGAGACGGGACGGGGAAGCTGGGAGTGAAAGGGGACATTTTGAATTGCCTGGAAGAGTAGATGTGACTTTCATGACTTTCACTGAGATATGAATGTGTATTATGTAGTGATGAAATAATTTTCTTTGACTTTGCATTATTAAAACCTGCTATGAAACGCTGCAGGGATTCAATCTGTATTTCAGTCACGCGTCAGCTCGATACAGAAAAATCAGTGTTGGCTCAGGCTGCACAAACTTCCTGTTGACCTGCATTTACACATATCACCAGGCTGATTTGCTCTCTTGGGTGGCACATGCTGTGGAGTGTGTGTTTGTGTGTTTGTTAGACAGCATATGGAGAAAGATAAGTATAAGTGCTTGGGCTGGAGCCAGACACAAAGTAAAAGCAAATGGAGGGAGACTATAAGGCTATTTTGAACTCTCAGAGTAAACAAAGATTCAGGCTGTCAGATGGCTCAGTTTCAACCCGTATCATTATTCCACAGTCCTGTCTGAGTAAGCAGCTACACATTTCTAATCCCATCTGGAAGAATATTGGATTTTCTGTCAAACTAGTCACAATAGGTCTGTGAAGCATTAGGTTATTATTTATACATTTAAAAACATATTTGATGCCATATTCTTCAATCTAACAGATTTTTATTGCTTGCTGCCACAGACAAAATGGCAATGTGTGGGTTTGTGTCTGTTGGCAAAATATCTCATGAACCACTGAACAGATTTTATTAAAACTTCCAGAAAGTATTTAATAAGCAATTTCAACTTATTTAAATTTGGAGTCAACCCAATTCAAGATGACTGCCACAGCTAAGTGACATAGTCAACACTAAAATGGCTATAACAGTTAATTTCCCATATATTGAGCCAAAGTTTGATGGGGTAGTAGCTGAGACTAATTCACAAGACGTACTCTGTGGTAACAAAGCTTGCAAAGTCACATGAGATGTGCATAACATTATTTACAAGGTTTGACCAAAAAGTTGCCAACTCTGTCCTATCTTAGCATAAAATAAAATGATCTTTATGCATTTGGTTAGGGAATGCTAAGGCTTAATAGTGTGTTGTTGACTGACACTGCTTACTATATTAACTGGAGATTTTATGTTTCATAATTAGCTCTGATTAATAATGAGTTGGTTAACTATTCTCTTGAGATTGTATCTTTGATAAATGATCACCTGCAGGAACTAAAATCCAGTCACTTGAGTCTGAGCTTCTGATATTTTCTTGGCACAGTGCTACCTGAGCAACACTGATCTTGCATAGTGAAGTTAAGTCTGCAGGGTTTAAAATGTTCATAAATAACCACCATTTTACACCCACAGAGAAATGTCTGACTCTTGTTCTTTCTGCGCATCAACGTTGCAGTTACATGTGGAGGACCACTGAGTGGAGCGACTGTCGGGTTGACTTACTGCTGAGCCAACAGGACCGTCGGCGCAGCAACGTGACAGGACTTTGTGGAGGAGGGCTGCAAACCAGAGAAGTTTACTGTGTCCAGGCAAACGCAGAGCTCCTAAAATACCTCAACAACCTCAGAGAAAAAGAAAAAGGTAAAGTTGGAATCAGTCGCAGTTTTTTCTTAAGTTCGAACCAAATTCTTAAAAAAACTTTGAGCCAAATCTTGTGTTCAGGGACTAACCTGAATATGATGGCTTTGTGTGCAAACACTAAACAGATCTGCACATAAAATTAGTTAAAATCATTCACACACAATAGACAGTGGACTCTAAAGATTAAACTATTTGTGGATTATACCTATTTGGAAAAATAAAATTGTCCCAGTTATTGGATGGTGCACAAAGGTTGTCATATTTTAAAGGGGATACAGAAGTTGATTAGTCAGTAGCAGCACGTATCAAGAGAGAAAAACTTTATCCCTTCGGGATCTGCTATATTAACTTTGTCCCAATCCTTTTTGTCCTGGTTTGTAAAGTTTCTTTTTAGAGGCTTTCAGATATGTCTTAAAGCTTATCTTAATTCCAACCAAAGCTTCCACTCATTTGCTTATTTCTGCTGACTGTTGGGTTTCGCTTGAAACAGCCAGTGTGCCGACTTTTTCATCAGCCATGGATAACGGCTCATAACACCCTCCACTGGACAGTTTTCTGTCAATCAGAAGGTCGTTGGATTGATCATCAGATTTCTCGTGTTTGCATGTCTTTGAGGAGGACATTGAACCTAAGTGAGTGTGCATATTGGACCTAAATAAAAATTTAAAACCACTGAGTAGCCTGTATGCCTTATGGATACAGAAGAGGTGTAAATCTTTGTGTGACTGATTGAATGTGGCTTGCAGCGTGACAGTACTTTATGTGCTGAACACACTGGAAAGACTTAATTAAATGCACTCTGTGTATCAATTATATTTATTATTTTGGTGACCTCTCAAAGCCTCTGAATTACCAACACCACAGCCACTTTCTTTTCTTTTTTTTAATAGCAATACATATTACAGCCCAGTACTTATAAGGCATGTACCTGGTCTGTACCAGTGACAATGCAAGTTTTTTCATTTTTGTCTCCATTTTTGCAGGGTACATACTGGGTACATGTGGGGTACAAACACCCTTTTTTCTTCTTCTTCTTTTTCCAAAGACAACAGCCTTTTTCTAAACACAATATGCCTTTTTTTTTGTTTTTTACTGGCAGCAACACAGATTTGAAATGTTTTAAATATATTTAGAACACATTTCTCACCTTATTTCACTTCCATGGAGAGAAGAATTTTCTTTCTACTTCATTCATTGAAATTCAGGTAGTGTCAGCCTGCACCACCCTTGAAAACACGACCTTAGATCTTCAGTATAACTCTAAAACCAGTCATGGTGAAAGGCAGTAAATTTAGGTTCATGACAACAGCAGGGTCTTGCAGAGAATATATTGTCACATATAAATTTCACTTATGTTCCAGCAGCTTGTCCCCTGCAGGGTTCATAATCACAGTCAAGTGTTGGATGGGTCTCTAGAGGCCTGCCAAGCTAGGAAGTTCAAATTCTCAAAGCGGAACAAAAATCTAAGAAAAAAGGCAGAAAATTAAACTCTTAAAACTTACCTGATGTTACTGCAACATAAACTTCTGGAGAAGAGGAGAAGAACAGACGAAAAAACACTGTCATCCCTTATGTTGCTGGAGTTTCTGAGAAACTCAGAAGGATTTTCTCC